>APFE031719965.1:5807-26282 GCA_000404065.3 Pinus taeda
AGTGGTAATTTTGACCAATGAATTAAAAGATATGGTTGGATTCATTTCTTCTTTCTCGATGTGATATTTCACTTCTTGAACCTTTTTCTTCTTGATATGTCCTTCTATCTTGAGAGTTTGAGGAGCGGTAATTCTTGCCAATGCTTTACAAGATATGGTCTAATTCATTTCTTCTTTCTCTAGGGTGGGGTCCTGGCGTATATCCTCTTCTTTTGATGCTTCTTGATCCTTTTCTTCCTCCTCTTCATATTCTATGTAAAATAATTTCTTCTCAGCACAATTATTACCTTTAGTGCATTTGCTATCACAATTATAACAAAGCCCTTTTTCTCTTTTTTCTTCCAATTGTTGTGTTGTCACCCTTGTAGGTTGTGGAAGGCTAGGAGAAACAACACTTCCATCTTTATAGTTGTGAGGGGTATTCTTCCTGGTTTCCATAATTTTTCTTTCCACTATGTCACAAATCCCTTTTACTCTTTACAATTGTTGTGGTGTTTCTCCAAAGAAGGTGTTGCTCTTTGTATCCTCATAATGTTCTATCATTTCCTCCATGAAAATTGACCACGTAACAAGTTGTTTACAAGAACAAAGCCCTTCATACCATAAAAATTGATCCAGTTCTAAGTATGAAGATGCAATACATACCTTTTGTAACAGTGGTACACCATGTAGATCAAAATATTGCTCCATCTGAAGTATCCAATTTACCGAATCCTTGCCATCAAACTTCCTCATCTTGCTTTTTCTTGATTTTAGGAGCTCGATCTTGAAACGACGGTAACTCTGTACATTTAGATATTTAAGTTTTGAAATTGCAAACTGCAGTAGCCCTCTGTGTCCTCTTTCCAATGCCACTAGTCTGATCCAAATTGGATTCTCCAAGAAAGAGTTATGCAAAATCTCGCACAGTGACTTGATTATAGACTAGTTCACTAGAGTGAACTTGTACAACGTGCCACAAATCACTATTTCGACTTTTGGCTCTAAAAAATATATACAAGAAACTAAAGTCTGTCCTCTTTCTGTACCTTCTTATGAATTTTCAATCCGATGCTCAGAGAGAAAGTTATGATGATTTTCCCCAGGTCACCTATTTGGAATGTAATTCAGGAGTCTGCAAAAAGACCAACTTCCTCAGATCATATCTCCACAAATATAGTGCGACAAGCTCTGAAATTTGGACCCAAAGTTCAGTGCGATTTCATCTCAAATGGGTTCTTTTTTCGCTTCTGAAACATCGCAGAAAAAAAGTTATAGTGAAAATGCCACGATGACCTGTTTGGAGCAGTGAAACCCTAGAATCCAAAGCTCTGATACCAAATGTTATGAAACCATCTCAAGAAAAAGATAGAAAAGATAAATCAACACCTTAAAATCCAGCCTCATCGAGGGGGCAACCTCCTTTACATTACATAAATGAACAATTCTTGGATGACACAAATGAAAATACCTCCTTTCTATATATAGGAGTCTAAGGGGTCATAACATAATCAGAGCCGACATAACAATAATAATGTAAGGGCACAATAATAACAATAGTGGGCTTCTATGGGGCACAATAATAACAAAGTGGGCTTCTATGGGGCACAATAGTAACAATATGGGCACTACATGGGTACATCAATATAATAAATGGGTTGTACTAATAACAATAAGGGGTTACACTAGTAGTATAGGGGCCTAACAGAGACAAACTTCCTCATGTATTTATTTGTATTATTATCGTTCTTTGTAGATTATATTGAGAATGTGAGGAATGTTGTGAGGCTCTCAAGCCTTTTCTACCATGTCTGATTTGTATATATTTATGTTGTTTATTTTATTAATTTTTTATTATTTGATTGAAGATCATTCATGTGGTATCAGATCCATATGGCGATTCTTAATGCATATTAGTTTTTTGTAATTAAAGGATGAGTTGAAGTTTGTGTGGAATTTTATTGAGCAGATCGAGTTAGATGAAAGCATGAATGTAGTATCGTGTAAACATAAATTGATTTGGCGAACGCGATGATCACATCTACGTTGGAGATGATCGTATGTCTATTGCTACCAAAATTGTGAAAAGAGAGCCTGTATCACCATGTTCATGAGGTATAAAAAAACCTAGTTTATATTCTGGATTAATTGGTGATTGTCGAGTCAAGTTTGGTAAAGCCGATAACTTTAGTGGTAAGGTGATCTGATAATCACCCTATGAGTGACCTCAGTTAATGATTTATTAAATGAAGGTATTATAGACTCATATGTTGGTGTGTGTGTCTATGTTATTTAAGCAATGGATCGATCAAATTTCAAATACACATACACTTGAAATGGAAAACAGTAAAGAAACACAGTAAGCAAATACAAGAACACAAGAGTTTAACAAGGATTTCACCCTATCCTCCAGGGCTACATCTCTGATCTAGCTTTCAATGGTGGCCTTCTTTTATTACGTCTTGAAGCAGAGAATTACAATGCAGGAGCTCAATATGAGTCTCCTAAAACAGATTGGCTTGGCAGGGTGGTTCTTGGATTCCCCAAGCCATTGGAGTGCACAAACTCTCTTCCTTGCCAGCTCTTTGACCTCTTTGGTCTGATAGATCCTCTCAAGTATGGCTTGAATCTCTCAAGCTCTCTGGTGCTCGACACTGCCCTTGGTCAGCTCAGCCCTCTGCCTTCTTTCTGCTTTTTGCTTCACTGGTTCTTCTCTTTTCTGGTTTCTGTCTTCCTCTCTGGGTGTGTGTTTTATGTTCTCTATTTATGGCTTTAAATCATTCGAGCTCATGGCGGTTCATTTCCTCTTCTGCCTCCATCAATTTGCCTGCTTGCAGTTGCGCTTGGAGTTCCCTATTCTCGGCATCATCATCAGACTCACAGGGATGACTACTTGTCCTCCTGCGAACTGCACCAGCTTGCCTGGTCAGCTCGTTTCCTTAGTTACGTTATGGAATGATTCATTTTCCAACGTGGCGGTCAATTCAGACTTCAAATTCTTCTAAATCACAGCTTATTCCCTCGTCAATTCCGTCTTCTCCTTCGGGCGCGATCTCAGCCGTTAGATTTGGAGCCCCCAGATTTGACGACATTCACTCATCCCACGCGGTTGACTAGCTCGATTGTTAATGTGCGATGAGCGGTGGTTTCCTCTCTCCTCGACTTGCCACACATCAGGCGTTGAGTGGAATCGCTCCTTTTTCTTCAAAACTGCTTACCTCCCATGGACACCCCTGATCAATACTGCCGGTTTTGGAGCAGGTACCACCATTAGCTCTTAGCCTTTTATCCCACGGTTTTCCTGGCTCTCATGCAACTGAGCACTCGGGGATTCTCTAATTTGAGGTTTTTCGCCCAGCGATGCGAGCTAATTGCGCATCAAAAACTGCCTCTGTTTCCCGATCCGGGTCTCCCAGGGGCTAATTTTGCCTCCTGTTCAGTCTCCATGGGCCTCTGTGAGTGTGCTTTGACCAAGGTCCTCGTCATTCCACGTTGGCTATCATTGCCACTGGTTTAGAGGTGTTCTTGATCACTGTTTTAAATCCTTTGAAGTCTGTCCCAACCTGTTACAACCATGGCTCTGTTAATATTTCTTTATGGATCTAATTCAGATCACGACCTTCTCACTGAAAAGATTTTGGACCACCAAAAGTTGGTTTTTCTTTCAAGCATCGATTAAGTGGGGGTACTATTGTCTCACTTGCCCAATCTCAATCCACTTTGCACTGCTCGGCTTTGAACCTTTGAGTCCAATTCTGAGGTACTCAACATCTCCTCTACGTGTCGTCCTCACCTTCATGTCCAAGACTGTGTCTTCCTACCATTCATTAAGATATTCAGGTAGCAGGTCATCAATAGAAGGCAATTGACTTTGCTCTTCAGGATCCTCAATCATGGAAGGTTCAAACAATCTCAAGCAATCTACATTTACGACTAAATAGATGTGCATGTAAGCTGGTAGATCAAGGCGAAAATCATTTTCACCAATCTTCTCAAGTATCATAAAAGCTCCATACCTGATAGGCTTTAGCTTTTTACCTTCACCTTACATCCTTTCCTTGCTAATATATAGCCACACCTGGTCTCCAACTTGAAAAATATGCTCCATCTGATGCTTGTCATGCCTTGCCTTGTATTTGGCTTGGCTCTTTTCCAGATGTTCTTGTACTTCCTGGTGGATCTCCTGGATCTGTTCAATGAACCTAGTCATCACGGTGTCCATCAACTGTGGTATCTTTACCAAAGACAAAATCCAAAGGAGACCTTGGTATGAAACCAAAACAGGTTTCAAAAGGATATCTCTGTGTAGAAGAGTGTTTTGCTCTATTGTAAGTGCTGCACATAACACAAATATTCATCCCAAAGCTTAGGATGTTTGCTACAATATCCTCTGAGTAACTGGATCACTATCCTGTTAGCTACTTCTATTTGGCCATCGGTTTGCGGATGAAAAGTTGTGTTTTTCTTCAGTTGGGTGTCCATCAGCTCCCACAGACTTGACCAAAAATTCCCCACAAATTGGGTGTCTCGATCAGATACAATAGAAGTGGGTAATCGAAAATGAACCCATACATGTTCAAAGAATAGTTTTGCAGTTTATTCAGCTGTAATCTGTTTATTACAAGGTATCAAAATACACATTTTCTTGAACCTATCCACAACTACATATAGATAATCATGACCTTTTCTAGACTTAGGCAGTCCTCCAACAAAATCCATGGAAGCACTTTCCCAAGGGTGAGAAGGATTGGTAAAGGAGTGTACAAGCCTAATTTTCTATTGCTGGCTTGCTTTTAGCACACATAGTACACCCTCTTACATATCTAGAAATTGTCTCATTCATTTTCGGGCAATAGCAAAATCTTTGCAGTTGTGCAACTATTTTACTTACCCCAAAGTGACTTGATACCAAATAAGTGTGTGCTTCTCTAATTATATTTACTCTCTCTGTTTGTGGAATGCAGAGTTTCCCACAGTGATATAAGAGTCGGTCCTTTACATGATAATCTAATTCTTTTACTCTCTTGCCTCGACTCAAGGTTGCATATACATCTTTAAAATCTATATCTTGAGCATATTATTCAATGTAGCTTTCATGTAGTACAAAATTATGTTTAAGTATAGTAGATGCATTTATAATGGGTCTAGATAACATGTCTGCAACTTTTTTATGTATGCCCTTTTTATATCTGATGACTAAATTAAACTATTGTAGAAAACCCATCCATCTGTAGTGTCTTGATTGCTGCAAATTAGTTTGGGAGTGTAGATATTGAAGTGGTTGATGATCAGTATGTATTATTGTCTCTTTTCCCATTAAGTAATGTTTCCACTTTTTCACACTCTGAAACTAATTCATACAATTCTTTATCATATGTAGGATAGTTAACTACTGCAGGATTAAAAGTCTCAGAATGATAACATATGGGTTTACCGTGCTGTGTCAACACTGCTCCCATGGCATAGTCATTGACATCTATTTGGATCTCAAATGGTCTTTGTAGATCACGCAGTGCTAGTACAGGTGTTGTACTAACCTTTTCATTCAAGGTGTCAAAGGCTTTCTGATGTTTGCCTTCCCACTGAAACACCTTGTTTAATCCTGTCAAAGCATGTAAGGGAGCTGCAATTGAGGAAAAATTAGAAATGAACTTCCTCCAATATTGTGTTGCTCCTAAGAAGCTTCTCACTTCTGCATCAGACTTGGGTTTAGGCCAGTTTACAATGACTTCCACTTTAGAGGGATCTATTTTCAATTCACCACCCCCTACTATATGACCGAAATAATTTAGAGATGTTTTGCCAAAATCACATTTTGAGACTTTAACATAAAGATTTTCTCTTTTCAAAAGATCTAATGTTTGCTTAACATGCTTTAAGTGTTTTTCCCATGTTTGACTAAAAATCAAAATGTCATCCAGATACACAATAACAAAATCATCAAGAAAAGGCCTGAGTACATCAGTCATTAATATCATGAAAGTAGCAGGGGAAATGGTCAAGCCGAAAGGCATAACCAGCCACTCATACAATCCTTGCTTTGTTTTAAAAGCAGTCTTCCATGCATCTTGCTCTGCAACTCTGACCTGATGGTATCCACTATGTAAATCTAGCTTGGTGAAATAGAAAGCTTCCTTTAATTGATCTAAAAGATCATCTATGCAAGGAAGGGGATAATGATTTTTTATTTTTATCTTATTTAGTGCTCGGTAGTCAATGCACATTCTCCACGAGCCATCTTTCTTTCTCACCAAAATGATTGGTGACCCACATGGTGATGTGCTAGGCCTGATGAACCCCTTCTCGAGTAACTCCTGCACCTGCTTCTTGATTTCAGCATTCTCTAAAGCAGACAACCTGTACATTCTAAAGTTAGGCAATGGAACATCTTGCTGCAAAATAATATCATGTACTATTTCCTTTTTGGGTGGTAGACCTTTAGGTTCCTGAAACAGAACATCATATTCTGAAACAATCTTTTCCATATCAGCTTGTTGCTTAGCATTACAACCCTCAAATACATTGGTTTTATCAGGTTTCTTTTCCTTTACAACCATTCATAAGAATTGTTTGCATGAATTTATCATTCTTTTCATCTGCCCTGAGTTTATGAGAGTATAATTATTCTTGAGCTTGTGAGCTCTCACAAATTATTTGATTCCATCTTTAACAAGTAGATACTTGTTCTCATCTCTATAGAAAATAGCTTTTCTATCATACAAGTAAGGACTTCCTAAAACAATTCCACAGATATCCAAAGGAATTATGTCTAGCTCAACCTCATCTACAAATGCTGACCCAAAAGAAAACTTGAGTTTGCACTGTCTAGTCACTTGTAGCTGTGCTTTATCATTCAACCATCCTAATGGGTATGGTTTCTTGTGAGGTGTGGTTGCTAATCCCAATTTCTTTACAATTGCTTCAAAAATCAAATTCACTTGTGAGCCACTATCAAACAAAGTATCAATCTTTTGATGTTTGGAAATAACTCGAATATGGAAAAGCTCATGTCATTTTCTCTCATGTTCTTCATCAATAATAGTTTGAGCAGAATTACTAGTAGATGCTTCAGAATTATTACCTTTTATACCTATGGCTACAATGATTGTTTCATCTCCCGAGTCTGACCCCAAATATTTCTGAATAGCTACAATAATCTTCTTCTTCTTGCCCTCAGACTTCTTAGGTCTCAGCTCTGGATGCAGAATCCAACAGTGCTCATCATATGCCCCTCCTTTTTACAGTGAGTGCATGAAGCTTTGCTTTTCTGTGCAATGTTAGCCTTCCTTGCTTTCCACTTCTGCTTTCTTTTCTCCTTGCTCTTGCTTGCAGTGGGTTGAGATGGTCCCCCAACTTATGGATTTCGATTCTTTCCTCTAGATTTTAGATGAGTAGCTTGTACATATACTTCATCTATACTAGTGGGATTAAACATGAGGATGGTATGCCTCATGTAGCTATGTAGACCACCAATGTACTTCAAAAGAGTCTATGGTGAGTCTAATGAGATCCCTAGAATCAATGCTCTCTTTCTAAATTCTTGAGTGTACCCTTGCACACTTTTCCCTTTCAATTGCTGAAGAGTTTTCCAACTCATCATGGCTTGTTGCATGTAGGCCAATGGATAGAATTGCTTCTTGATTGCAGAAACAAAGTCACTCCAGATAGAGATAGTCTTCCCATGTCTTTTTATGTCAACTTGGGTCTTGCCTTCCCACCAAACCAAGGCAATGCCTCCTAGGTGTAGGCTTGCCAGCTGAATTTTGCTCTTGTTTGAGTCGATGTTTTGCACTCTGCAATACACATCAATTTGTCTAATCCAGTTGTCCAACTTTTCAGTGTTTAGCTCTCCATCATATATAGGCAAGTCAAATTTAACATCTAGCTTAATCAAAAATGATTTCTTATTATGCACAGGGCTATTAGGAGGTGTGAGAAAGCTTTCCTCTTTCCCTTTTCCTTTTGAGTGGTCATGGGAATGAGACTCATCTTCTTCTTTATCTTGTTTAGAACCTGATGAATCTTCATCCTTATGTTTTCTAAAGTCCCTATACATTTCTTCTACCATAGACTTTATAGCTAGGAAACTCTCTATGAATTGAGGGTCTAGCCCCACAGAACCTTCCTTTGACATTGTCTTCCGAGGATAGACTCTCCCAATTTCAGGATTAGTTTCGACCAACTCTCCTTCTCCTAATTTGAGCTTTGATCTAGTGAGCATTCAAATGCTAAACCAACACAAGCTTGTCTAACCTTACAGCCTAGAGCTCTGATACCACTTGATCTGATAATCACCTTATGAGTGACCTCAGTTAAAGATTTATTAAATGAAGGTATTACAGACTCATCTGTTGGTGTGTGTGTCTATGTTATTTAAGAAACGGATTGATCAGATTGCAAATACATAGACACTTGAAATGGAAAACAACAGAGAAACACAATAAGCAAATACAAGGACACAAGAATTTAACAAGGAGTTCACCCTATCCTCCAGGGCTACATCTCCGGTCAAACTTTCAGTGGTGGCCTTCTTTTATTGTGTCTTGAAGCAGAGAATTACAATGCAGGAGCTGAATATGAGTCTCCTGAAACAGATTGGCTTGGCATGGTGGTTCTTGGATTCCCCAAGCCATTGGAGTACACAAACTCTCTTCCTTGCTAGCTCTTCTACCTCTCTGGTCTAACAGATCCTCTCAGGGATGGATTGAATCTCTCAAGCTCTCTAGTGCTTGACACTGCCCTTGGTCAACTTGGTCCTCTGCCTTCTTTCTGCTTTTTGCTTCACTGGTTCTTCTCTTTTCTAGTTTCTGTCTTCCTCTCTGGGTGTGAGTTTTATGTTCTCTATTTATGGCTTTAAATCATTCGAGCTCATGGTGGTTTGTTTCCTCTTCCGCCTCTGTTGATTTTCTTTCTTGCAGATGTGCTTGGAGTTCCCACTTGTCCTCCTGCGAACTGCACCAGCTTGCCTCGTTGGTTCATTTCTTCAGTTACGTTATGGAATGGTTCATTTTCCACCATGGTGGTCAATTCGGACTTCAAATTATTCTAAATCACGGCTTATTCCCTCGTTAATTCCATCTTCTCCATCGGGCGCGATCTCAGCCGTTAGATCTGGAGCCCCCAGATCCAATGCCATTCGCTCGTCCCAAGCGGTTAACTAGCTCGACCATTAACACACAATGAGTGGTGGTTTCCTCTCTCCTCCACTTGCCATGCATCAGGTGCTGAGTGGAATCGCTCCTTTTTCTTCAAAATTGCTTATCGCCCATGGACGCCCCCAATCAATACCACCAATTTTGGAGTGGGTCCCGCCGTTAGCTCTTAGCCTTTTATCCCATGGTTTTCCCGGCTCTCATGCGACCGAGCGCTCGAGGCTTCTGAAATTTGAGGTTTTTTGCCCAGCAATGCGTGCTAATCACGCATCAAAAACTACCTCTATTTCCCAATCCGGGTCTCCCAGGGGTTAATTTTGCCTCCCGCGCAGTCTCCATGATCCTCGGTCAACGCACTTTGACCGAGATCCTCATCGTTCCATGCTGGCTACCATTGCCACTGTTTTAGAGGTTTTCTTGATCACTATTTTAAATCCTTTGAAGTTTTTCCCGACCTGGTACAGCCATGGCTCTGTTAATTTTCTTTATGGATCCAATTCGGATCATAAGGATTCATGCTTTATATACTTCTGTTGTAGATCTATCACATTGGACTGGTGGCTGATACGACTTTGAAGCTTGTTTAGCACTTTTATATTTTTTAGATTTCGGTTGTTGCTCTTAAAATATACTGTAACGAGATTTCATCCTCTTCGCTCATTGCTATTGCAATTCTATGAGGACTGGATTATTCTTAAAGGGGAAAATTTCATCATCTACAAAATTGGATTATTCTTGCAAGTTTAAAGACAAAATTTTTTAATTCTGGACTAGCATTTGATTATTTTGGTGGTTGAATATTACATCTGTTGGTTAACGGTTGAGATCTTCATCTTTGGATGACTGAATTCCTTTTCTGAAGAAGCCAAGTTTATCATTTATACGTATGATTCTTCTCTTCATAACTAAAGGCTGAACTTGACATATTTATGGGTAAGTTTCTTGTCCGAGTTCTGCTCTTGGGCTGGCTATTGTAGTGTCGTGAGCGTTTGGCTGTGCATTGAAGTAGCTTGGAATATATTTGTGTGGAAGAGTTGCTTGTGGAAGAGCGACTGTATAACCACCGTGGAAGAGCCATCATCGTAGATATTTCCAGTGTGGAGGCTCAACATCGTGAAAATTTGTGGAAGAAGCCACTTTCCTGCATGGATCAACGTTGAGGAAGAAGCTTGCGTGGAAGGATTGTTGAGGAGTTGTGTTGAAAGAAAACCACCTAAGGAGGATCTGCACTGAACCACCCATGATTTGCGTAGAACCTCTCTTTGCAAACTATAGATTTGGTTGCTGGAAAAAGAGCCAACATCGTGGAGGAACTAGCCGAAAAAGAAGAGTCAAATTTTTAAAGTCATGGAGGAGCCAAATAAACCATATTTCCACTCACAAGTCAACCAAATGATTAATTCGTATTGCTTACTTTTCAGAAATCACTTAAATGAAATCTTCACGTTACTTTTTATAAACCACTTTTGTAAAGTGATTTGAGTGTTTTGTTAAATTGTTTTTCAAAGGTTTTTTTAATGTGGTCA
Organism: Pinus taeda; assembly: GCA_000404065.3. Taxonomy (NCBI): domain Eukaryota; kingdom Viridiplantae; phylum Streptophyta; class Pinopsida; order Pinales; family Pinaceae; genus Pinus; species Pinus taeda. Next base: position 16,465 of record APFE031719965.1, read on the forward strand.
TAAAGTTAATAAAGGATAATGTATGTAATATGTACTTTTAGGGAGTGATAAGTGAGTGGTGTAATAAGTGATTATTTGGGGGGAGAAATAAGGTAATTTTTTAAGAGAGGTGTATTAAATTTTTTTTTTTGGGAAAGATAAAGTGTAATTTTGTGGAGTGAGAAGGTGAAATTAATTTTTGTAATTTTGGAGTGAAAAGTGTTTTGTATTTGGAGTAATAAGCGAGTTTTTTTAGAGAAATTCATTGTTGTAATCCAAAGTAATATTTTACTTTGAGAGAGATTGAGTTAGTGAACATCTAGTTTTCGAAGACAATTTGCCTCCAAGGAGTTCTCAAACTTTGTGCTTAATAAGTTTCAATGAAGATGTTGTAAAGATGAAAGGTTGATTTACTCAAATACTTAATAAAGACATTTTTTTGTGGTGTTGAAATGTCCTAGATCCACCCGAAATTGAATAAGGGGATCTTAGGAACACCTTGTGTAGTGCATGATTCTTGATGTTGCTTATTTTTTGTGTCTAGTTTTAACACCATCTTTTGTAAAAATATATACATGGAGTACACAACAAGTTGCATGCACATAATAAATTCTCTTCATGTAATCAAACTAAAATAACAAAGTACAAGAAATCAAGAAGTTACAATGAGCATTCAATCAAGCACAAACAATCACATACATTTGCGCAACTACAACACATAATCAAAGTTGGCAACATCATCATTCTACATCAACAAGAAAATTCATGCAAAGAAATCAAGTTAATGCAACTACAAACTCCTGTGTTTCAAAAGACTACATCAACATTCAACTACAATTGGTCATTGTGTAACTTGCAAAATCATAATTTGTAAGTTAACTTGTAAACAAATTCAAATAAAATTGAGTTGAATGTTGGGTTGTGTTATATTCTTTCCACGACTAGCCCACGTACTTAATCAAGGGGTTAGACGGGGGGGCATAACCCCCCCTTTTTTGTGCCAATTGCATAGCGGGGGGGTCATAGGGGGTTTGAGGGGTGTAGGTAACCCCACTCTATGGGGTTATAGGCAACACCCCAAAAAGTTTTGGTTTTGGACCCTATATTGGGTTGTGCGGACCTACCTATGGTTTTGTGCATGTTTTTCGCACATGGTTTTGCAAGTGATGGTTTTCGGTCCATGGTTTTGGATGTGATGGTTTTCAGTCCATGGTATTGGATGCTTCGGCATGTATAAATATGTATTGTAACATTGAAAGGAACATAATGAAAAATCAAGCTGGTTGTCTTGGTTTTTGGATCCAGGGGAAAATGTCTCTGTATATGTGTTTTATGTGTTATGCTCTCGCATTGGTTATTTTCTGTGTTTTAGAATTTGTACGCAGGTAATTTCTGTATAGGGTTAAAACCTACATCTGGTATCATAGTTGTTTTGGCTTCAAGGGGACGCCTTTGTTGCTGAGGGGTTTCGCTCGGGCCTGTGGTAGACCCTGTTCAGTGGGAGATCTGTGGAATCGATTCTGTAGTGAAAGAAGATGGCGAGCAGTGGAAAGATAGAGATCGAGAAATTTAATGGTCAGAGTTTTGAGTTGTGGAAACTCAAGATGGAGGATCTGTTGGTGGATAAATATCAATAGGTCGCGGTAGATCCGGGTACTAAACCAACGAGGGTGTCTGATGAAGACTGGAAGAAGTTGGATCAGAAGGCAAAGAGCACAATACGATTGTGTGTCTCAGATTCAGTATTGTTGAATGTATCAGGGGAAGCTACGATGAAGGCTTTGTGGGAAAAGTTAGGGACTTTGTACCAATATAAGTCTCTTGTGAATAAACTATTCTTGCGGAAAAAGTTGTATAACTTGAGAATGAAATATGGAGACTCAGTGACAGAGCATCTAAATGCATTTAATACTATGGTAAGTTAGTTAGCATTTGTTGATATTAAAATTTCAGATGAAGATAAGTGCATTAGTTTATTGTGTTCTCTACCAAATTCGTGGGATAGTATGGTTATTGCAATAGGTAGCAATGCAATTGCCTTGCAGTTTGGTGAAATAGTCTCAGCCTTACTGACGGAGGAGATGAGACAGAAAAGTATGGAGAACCAGAATGGTGATGCCTTGTATTTATGAGGATGGTCCCAAAATAGAAACAAAAATAAGTCATCAAGAGGGAGATCTAAATCTAGAGGGATATCTAAATCTCCAGGAAAACCTATAAGGGTGGTATGCTAGAAATGTGGAAAGGAAGGCCACTACAAAAGGGACTGTAAATCTAAAGCTCCTAACAAAGGAAACAGATCTAATGAGGCTCCTTCTGCAAAGGTGAAGACCATCTCAAATGAAGCTAGGGAGGTGTACTTGGCTTCTTCAAGTACACATGTAGATCATGAGGCATGGTTGATTGAATCAGGTGCATCCTTTCACTTCACTACCCATAGAGAGTGGTTCTCCGAGTATGAGATATACGATCGTGGTGATGTTTTCTTAGGGGATGATAGGAAGGCTAGAATCTTTGGTTGCAGAAAAGTAAAGTTGAAGTTGCAAGGTGGAAGGGTTAGAACACTTCCGGGTGTTCTACATATTCCTTCATTGGCCAGAAATCTGATTTCTATAAGCAAGTTGGATGATGCAAGTGTAAGGGCAGTGTTCAAGAAAGATACTTGCAAGATGGTTCGGGGAGCACTGGTATTGATGTGGGGAGTTCAGATTGGAACTTTGCACAAGCTGCAAGGTAGCACTATTATTGATGGGTGCAACAGTTCTATGGCTCCTGAAAGTGGAGTTGAAAATCTAGTGGTCTCTGGAGAGAAGACCATGTTGTGGCATTAAAGGCATGGACATATTGGAGAGAAGGGCCTTCTAATACTTCATGGTAAAGGTATGGTAGAAGGTATGAGTAATAGCTCTTTGGATTTTGATTTCTATGAAAATTGTGTATATGGGAAGCAAAATCAAGTGAGTTTCCCCTCTGGTGGTAAGAGGGCGAAACAGATATTAGAGCTTGTGCACAGTGATGTGTTTGGACCTGTGAAGGTTCCATCACTAGGTAAGTTTGTGTACTATGTATCATTTATAGATGACTTCTCAAGGAATACATGGATATATTTATTTATGAAGTTATCTAAAGTCTTTCACAGATTTAAAGAATTTAAGGCTCTCGTGGAATATCGGACAGAGAAAAAGGTAAAGTTGCTGAGGATAGATAATGGTGGAGAGTTTTGCAGCAAGGAATTTGAAGAATTCTATAAGAAGTGTGGTATAACACAATAGAAGACTACTCCATATACACCTTAGCAAAATAGAGTTGCAAAAAGAACGAACAAGACATTGATGGAAAGGGAAAGAAGAATGCTCAGTGGTGCTGGGTTAGGACAGGAATTCTAGGCAGAGGTGGTGGATACTACATGTTACCTGGTCAACAGGTCACCTTCATCAGTGTTGGAGGATAATACTCCACAATAGGTATGGACCGATAAGAAACCCTCTCTTTCACATCTGAGAGCATTTGGATGTGATGCATATACACATGTTCCAAAGGAGAAAAGAACCAAGTTGGATAGTAAATCTGAAAAGTACATCTTTATTGGGTATAAGGATGGTTTAAAGGGTTATAAGCTTTGGAACCCAGTAACAAGGAAGGTTCTGTACAATCGAGATGTGGTGTTCAGACAGGTGAAAGATGTTATCAAACATGAAGTCCAACCAAAGGAACCTGTGAAGATAGAGTTTGAACTAAAGGAGGAAGAATCAGACTCTGTAGCAGAGGAGGAATCAGAAGATGAAGAGCCACAAACTCCGGCTGTGAGAAGATCAGTTCGAGAAAGAAGATAGCCAGAAAGGTATAATCCATCTGCTTTCTGTTCAAATTTTGCTTTGTCTGTTACTGATGATGATCCCAGAACTGTGAAGGAAGCAATAGATTCAGAGGATGGAAAACTCTAGAAAGAGGCCATGGTTGATGAAATGGCATCTTTGCACAAAAATGAGGCTTGGGATTTGGTGGAGTTGCTAACTGGAAGGAAAACCATTGGTAACAAATGGGTGTTCAAGAAGAAGACAAATGTAGAAGCAAAGGTGGAGAAATACAAAGCTCGAATGGTAGCAAAAGGTTATTCCCAGGTTCCGAGAATTGATTTTGGCGATATTTCTCCTGTTGCCAAGGTAACTTCTATTAGATTACTTTTATTTTTGGTTTTTGCGTTCGATTTTGAGGTAGAACAGATGGAAGTGAAGACAACATTTCTTCACAGGGATCTGGAAGAGGAAATATACATGAAGAAACCTGAAGGCTTTGTAGTGAAGGATAAGAAAGAATTGGTATGCAAGTTAAAGAAGACTCTATATGGGTTAAAACAATCACCAAGGATGTGGTATTAGAAATTTGATACATTTATATGGGGACTGGCTTCACCAGAAACAAAGCAGATCACTGTGTGTATTTTAAATTAATTGGTGACCGTGTTATTTATTTGGTCTTGTATGTGGAAATATGTTGTTGGTTGGAAATGACAAAGAAATTATCCAGGATTTGAAGACCCAATTGTCCTCCAAATTCAACTTGAAAGATCTTGGTGCTGGAAACTATATTTTGGGAATGGAAATTAAAAGGCATTGGGCAAAGAGGAAGCTCTGGTTAAACCAAAGGAAACATGTCGAGACAATACTGTAGAGGTTTAATATGCAGGATAGTAAACTGGTGAAGGTTCCTATTCTTGTAGGTGTGAGGTTATCTGCTGAATAGTGTCCCAAGGCACAAGAAGAAGAAGAGGACATGTCCCGTTCCATATGCAAGTGTAGTCGTTAGCTTGATGTATGCAATGGTCTATACTAGACCAGACATTGCACATGCAGTGGGAGTATTGAGCAGGTTTATGTCAAAACGAGGGAAGGAGCACTAGATAGCAGTGAAGCAGGTTTTCAGGTATTTGCGTGGCACTAGTGATTATGGTTTGTGCTACCAAGGAAGACCAGGATTGGACAAAATGTTGGATATTCGTGGCTTTGTTGATGTAGACTAGGCAGGACATCTAGATCAGAGAATATCTACAAGTGGGTATGTGTTTAACCTATTTGGAGGTGCAGTTAGTTGGATGAGTAAGAAACAATCTGTAGTGCCACTATCAACTACAGAGGCAAAATACATGGCAGCCACCTGTTATGCTCCTATACCAATAGGTGTCATATTTCATGATTGACATTGACGAGCTTTGTAATATATTCATACCTTTTTCTAGTTGCAAAGGTTTTCCATATTGTCGAAAAACAATAAATTTAAAAAATGTAAAGAGGGTATGCCCTAAAAGAAAAATCAAAGGACAAAAAGAATAAAATGGTCAAAAAAGTGAAAGAATTGAACCCCAAACAAAAGACCAGGAAAGTGTGCAAGTCCAAAATGCCACTACTAGTTTGTTTTCTGTAATAATCTGATTGTGTGCAACTTGTTGATTTATGCCACCATTGATGAATGGACAAACAGCTTAATCTTGTCTAGTTCATGTTTCAATTTCATGTTTTAGAGATAGAGAATAAAATCTGACCAAACTGTTCAATCATGGCAGATAAGTAGATAGGTAGAGAAGCAAAGGAGCTCGACAATTAAATATGGGCCCTTGGATGTTATAAGCGCAGACTTAGGTAAGCTTACCATGAAAAGAAAAAGAAGGTGATGAGGGTTTGCCATTCCATGTGAACCCAAAGAAAGAAGAAAAAATGTTAGGCCAAGTAGGCAGGGTAGGTACAATGGTGTTGCAGAATGAATACTTGTGATAGATTTTGTCTCCACACGTGTTAACATTTATTTTAATCACAAGTGCCATGGTGGATGTAGCTCAAGCAAAGCAAGGTTTCATGACTAACTCCCCTTCATACATTTCCCTTAAAAATCATTCCCTTACTTCCCCAAGGATATTAAGATATGCTTAATATCCCTCATAAACCACTCATGCCTTTCGGTAATGAGTCCCTAAGTAAAAACTCTATTTTACTTAGGAGATTGCATAAATATCATATAAACCCCTTTTCTCCTTCAAAGCCTAAGTGTAAATATATATGCAAAAGGTTTAACTTAACGCCCAATTCATTTTCATTTTAATTTTTAACATTTATTACATATAAATCCCTTACAATATACCCTTCCCCATATTATGTATAAAACCCTGATATTTAATGTATCCCCACCCCTGGTTGAAATATAACCGTAAACGCCATTTAACGGGATTAATATATTCATCTGGAAACTATTAATAACCATCCTTCGCCACATGATAACGTGATTAATTGACCATCTAGGTTAATTAAGAAACACCCCGCAAACCAATGAAATTTCCCCTGATACATTTAATTCATGGTTTAATATATCGGGCCTACAGTGTTAAATTCCCACCATATTCCATGAGCACCCGCCGTTAGATTTGCGCCCGATCATCCAACGGCTAACGATCATATCGCACCACCCTTTATCTCCACTGTTTAACTTGCGGGGAACCGGCGGTTTTGCCACCATACCAAGGACACGTGGCACTCATATAACCTGCTCGCTTGCCCCCCGTCCGAAACCACCCGACCCTAAAAGAGGAGCGGGGAAAACTTCTTACCACCCTCCGCTAGCGACAGAACATCCCATCACTCTGACATCACCCATGCCATAAATGCTAAAATAAATCCCCGCCAAACCAAAATTTCGTTAAAACCATGAGAAAATGTCATTTTCGCCATTTTTTCTTGCAAACATTGTTTCATGGAAAGTACATCCTGTTGATTGCACGAGCACTCAGTCCGCCACCCGGCCAGAGAGACCACAACAACACACTCTGTCGTTAGTCATTTGAACTTGCAATTGCACAATTTGTTTCCTTAAGCCAGGTATTTATCCATTCCACCAGTTACCCCGTAATTTCGATTTTCCACTGGTAATTTTACCTAAAAGAGTCGAATTCGAACTAAAAACAGTCCCAAGCTTCCATAAAAATAACGCTTAACCCTGTTGTTCAGTCCATCGTTTCTACAGAAGCCCATTTCCAATTTGAAAACACAAGAAAAAAAAATGGAAGCTCTCATAGCCCTGAACGTCGCGCCTATGAATGCACCTCATAAAGACTTAGACTATTTACCCTTGGCCGACAAAGATTTCCAAATAAAAGATTTGTCTAGTAATGTGAACCATCTTCAAGCCTTCTGCCAAATTAGGGATAGCTATCGCAACAACTCTGATATTTTTGGGTTATGGGAATCTAATCTTCCCATGTATTTCATTCCCTTAGTTCATGTTTTCCCAGACATCATTCATCAGTGCTATGCCCATTATGACCCTGTCCTTAGAGCAGTTATGTCCCCGTCTCAAACTGTTCTTTTTCACATAACTGCTGAATCCATCAATGAGATGATACATTTTCATTCCACTGAGCCCCTAGCTTGTCTTTCCATGGGGTATCTGCTTGAAAATTCTTCTCAATTGTCTAGCTCAGAGATAACCCATATTGCTCATACATTCATGCTACCAGAGCATCAGCCTACAGGCTCACCTCCCTATCTGCAAGTCTTTTTCACTAAAACTGGTAGACTTATTGTTGACATGATATCCTTGATCTTGGGATTTAATACCATTGAATATGTTGATGAGATCACCCATGTTCTACTATCAATATTTATCCCAGGACAACCCCCTGCTATCAAATATGACTATGCCTCTTTCATCGCCAACAAAATACATGACCAATTCCTGAATTTGGATAGAGAAGGAGTCTTCAAGTACTCATCTTTCATATACCACCTTCTTTTATATTATCATTAAGACAACTTTTCTTTCCCCATCAGGAGGGTGGAATCAAAGGGAAATCAAAGGTTTGTGATCTTCTGGACCTCAGTCTTCCATAATACCTATGAGTGCCCTTATACCTATAATGAATTCATTGACCTGTTTATACATAAAGCATCCACTCTGCTAATAGGAGCCCCCCTTCCTAGGATCTCTAGTGATATGAAAAAGATTCTGCAGCTCTCCAAACAGTACAGAATAGGTGACTGGTACCTTTACCAGAATCACACAGAAATCAAAATATAAGGTCCTGAACTGTGCTCTTTCAAGCTACCCAAATATGTGCCCATGAGATTATTTGCATTAGAATATTTCAGACAGATCATAAAGGAAGCTTTAGACCATTTTTGTAATGCAAAGAAGAAGGCTCAGTTGAGAATAAAAAACTAGTTAGGCCCTTATGTCATCCATTCTAGAGATGCCTGGCAGGAAGCTGACAAGCTTTTAGCAGATTGCCTTATATTGAAGAAAAGTTTTTGGAGGGTGGCATATGACCCAAATAGTTTTATAAGTGACAAAAAGGTAACGAACAGGGTATCATTGTATGTACGTCATAGGATCCCCGAGATTGAACAGTATGCAAATCAAGAAGAATGGGTAGAAGGGACCTTAATAGAGGAAATTAGTGAGCAAGAAAAGATGGAAAAAGCTATGAAAGATCTTGAAAAAAGCCTTGACCTAGACTCTTTTGGATAGGTCTTTTTCAAACTACCTCAACAATCAGGAGTTGGTACATCCTCTGCTGGAACTTCTTAGCAGCCTGCACAAAAAACCAGCACAACAGTCATAAGGACTTCAAAGGGAAAAGAGGTAGATACCATAGAGCATCCTATGATGACAGACCAACCAACAATCTCAAAAGAACAGAGTCAGGGGCATACTCCTCTAGACCAAGCTAAAGCAGCAGAAATTCCTGCATTATAGACTCCTCTAAATGAGGAAAGAAGCAAGAAGAGAGATAGGGAAGACCCCACACCTATCAGTGGACCTGCAGAACAACTGAGTAGAAAGAGGCAAAGATTGAATCCTCTATCTAAAGATGAAATTATTGAAGAAACCACTGACAGTCTAAGAGGTGAGAGATTAGTCAACCACCAGACTTCCCTGGTGATAGAGACATCAACTAGCTCACACAGGTAGGAGCTAGAAAGGTAGCACAGTGTAGAAGTTTCATCCACTAGGCCACAAAGCAAAGAGGCCTCGGACATCAAAAGGACATTCACAGAGATAAAGGCCAGGAATGACCCACTAAGGCTTCAAATTTACAACCAGTATCTTAAGATGGCCCCCGCAAACTAGTAGAGATTAATGTTAGCCTATGAAATTAAAGAAGGCAAAATGATCATGAGTTACTTTAAGCCCAAGGTGCAATAACCACAATTAGCAGCTGATTACATGAGGACAAATTTGGAGGTTTTAGCCAAGGATATTCATCCTATGGACCAGATTGAGCTTCATAAGCAGATTGGAGAGATGGTCTACTCCACAATGGCTGATAAAGCAATGTTAGCTCATAAATTACAAAACTCCTTGCACAATACCTCTGCTCAAATACATTTGGAGAAAGCTTATTGTCTGGATAAGGACAATAGGATAAAATCTTTGGAGAAGATTATCATTGAACTGGGACATGATCCCAAAGATGCTAAAGGCATAAAGGCACTGATGAAAAATAAAGAGGAAGACATTGCTACCCTGAGGAATCAGCTTAAACTCCATCCTTCCATGCATCCACAGACTGCAGAAGTTGTACAATAGAAATCCGAAGAGGAGATGATGCACCTGCTCATCAAACTCAATGAAAGATTAACCGATACAGAGCAGGCACTGGAAAAGGCACTAAAGGAAAAGTAGGGAGAATCCACCTCCCAGCTTCCTGAAATCATTCCTACAGTCTCGTGAGCTCCAGTATTGTAGCAATAATGCTACAACTCATGAGGCTTCCTGTCTCTCATTTTATCAACCCGGTTGTTCGTACAAACTTGGAAGCAACGGTGCTATATGCACAAGTACTAGATCTTGTC
>APFE031719965.1:40496-54055 GCA_000404065.3 Pinus taeda
GATTGGAGCTCGGAGTTCTCGGTGGGAATCACGAGGAATGTCCCAATACTGTGGACATCCTTCCACAAAGTCAGCAGTGCCACCTTATGTCTCCTTACTCCTTTTACGTTGTCTTTTGTTCCCTTTTTTTATGCCAAAACCTGGAATCACAATGCATTAGTCACGTGGATAAAGTGTCTAACCTTCCTCCTACAAACAACATGAAATAACTAAGAAATGCATGCATAAGCAAATAAAGATGAATGGTTTGAGCAAGTAAAGTAGGCCAAAATGAGCCCGAATTGTACCAAAATTGGGGCTCATCAATTTGCTCCATTCTTATTGTAATTTTCTAGTTTTTGGTGTTATTTATCTAAGTTTTGTGCTAGTTTCCTATAAGAAATATTAGGTTCAAGGATGTGGGTTTGTCAAATTGTTAAGTTACAACTTTCAGTTATGGACTTACCCTCTATGTTTGGATTAGCAATTATCTGCCATTAAGATTTCAATCATTTTGGAGGATTATTTGGTCTGATGAATAAATGATGTAAATTACTAGAGCATTTATCTTCTTTATTACTTTAAATTCCATGATAGTGAACAAAAATGTATCTCTCAAATTGCATCAATAATGAGTACCCTAATTTAGGTTAAACATAAACTTTACATCTTGAATTAGAATGCAATATGATAAGGAACTTGGTGGTAATTTTGCACAATACTCTCAGTCTAAGGTATTTAACTAGTAGCTATTTGTAAACTCAGGTTAAGGGGAATTAAACGAAGATGATGCTTTGCACCAACTCATTGAGGATGTGGAGATTAGAGTTCAAGAATCAATAAATACTAATATAGGCATGAAGAGACTATAAGCCATTATATATTTTGTTATGTAAATGCTATTTAAGGTTATCAATATTTTAGGAATCTATTATAGAATCTACGATAGTAGTAAGAACTTGGAATGTCCCAACAAACATATGTAATTTTTGCATGTTGTCATTATCTTGTGCATCTTGTTTGAAATTAGAGGACATTTAGTATGTTTCATTAGTATTGTTTATTTATACTATAACCATTTTGATAATATAAATTATTCATTTTTATTTTTATTTTTTAAAATAGAGAGAATAGCATAATTGAAATTGAAAAGAAGCCATCACTACTTATAATGGCAAGATAGTATTCCATTACATAGAAAATAATAAACTTACTTGAAGTAATCAAAGGAAAAACATCAACTTACTTGAAGTAATCAAAGGAAAAATATGTTTTGTTAATTATACTTCTATTTGCAAAAACTTATAGATTAAAATATAGTAATCAAATATTACAAAAAGAAACCAAAAAAATAGTTGCAATGCATTAATTTCAATGACATTATAATCCACTGATTTTAGTACCAACATAATATATTATCTCTAAATGTTATAAAAACCAATTAAATTGATTTCAACAATGGCATAACATAAAAGAGTAGGTACATAACATTAAAGAGCAGGTACATTGGTTTTAGTGGTACAGTGCAAAATGATTCAATGCACTGATTTAAGAAAGGATGCAAAGAAAATTTATTTGAGAATACTTTAATACACTTCTTTAATTTCTTAGATGGATAATGTGATCTCATGTAACTATGTTTACATTTAAGGTTTCTTTCAAGTTAATAAAAATACATATGATGAGAAAAGATGATCCATGTGTATTAACACATGAATTCCTCCTATTATTATTATATTATTTTAATGTATACAAATAACCATCCATTTATTTTCTATATGAATATACTTTAGGATCATTATAAACATTGAGCATTATTATGTTTTGTTTTCAAGGAATTAATGAATGGAATATAGTGTCGTTCAACTAAAAGAAATCAATAAATTACTTAAAAGCCACATCCTATCAAATCATAATCCAAAGAAAACTAAATTGGTATAATTTTTTATCTTAAGTTAAAGAAACTAAAATTGTAATCTAGCCAACCAATTTTGGATAAGGAATTGCAATTCTTCAAATTTTAGAATATTGAGATTTGTTTTAAAATATAAATACATTGAGAATTAGGATTATTTTATTGAAAATTGTAATTATGGAACCAATTTAAATGAGAGTTCTATTGTTTTAGTGGAGTGAGTCATATATATATTTTTTTCTAAGTAAAACTGATGTATTAATAAAAACATAATGTACAAAGAGGCACTGGCCTCTGCAGTACTAGGTTAGCTATATAACCATTTTAAACAGCAAGTCTTGACATCGTGATTGCCCCAATTGGGGAAACCAGTCCGAGAACGAGATAAGAAAGTTCATTTTACCCACGCAGGGGCTACAGTTCCAGAATTCAAAATTTTTAACCAAAAGACTGTAAAATTCAGAAAGACAGCCACAATTACACTCACAGTATATTTCAAAATTAACCATAATAAAACAACCCAAGAGAACCAAAACTCGGAACTCAAGCTGGACGCGAGACTCAAAATTCACCATAGTAAAATGAAAATAAACAAAATCGAACTCAAAACCCGACACGTGACTTGGCATGCAGTGGCTAGGTGGCTTATGTTGGTGGCTTCTCTTCCACGATCGGACTGGTGGGCTCCAGTATTACAACAATAATGCTGTAATTCCTGGGACTCCCTTCTTTACTTTTATCAACCCGGTAGTTCGTAACAAACTTGGAAGCGATGGTGTTGTATGCACAAGTACTGGCTCTTGCCGCATCTGTCACTTGGTCAGCTGGCACAAGTCCGCTAGGAGCTTAAGCCAACTTCTATGAGCTCTAAGAAGAAGCTTTTTAACTGATGGATGGAAGCTAACTCAAAGGAAGCTAATCTACTTACAGGAAGAAACTGAAAAGCTGAAAGGAAACACAAACCCTAGCAAACCCTAATTTTACCAGCTAGCCTTATTGATGCAAGAAAGAGGATGCAAGCTACTGGGAGAGATGCAATTGACTTCTAAGAAGGTAAAATGCATGTGTCTAAGCTACTTCTATGGTAAAATCTGAAGAAAACATATTTTTGTATTTTTGAATAAGTTGTCTGAATTATCATGCATGTGATTTAACTGTTTTTGACTGTGCAGGGGTGGATTGGCGAGAGGAAATTTTTGGAGGAGGTCGGGAAGGTTCGGAGAGGGCCTAAGGGGTCCCTAACACCCTTCTAGAGAGTTTCACAGAGTTTGGCTATCAAGAAACCATTTTCGTGAGCTTCTACAGGAAGTCTGTAGGGGTTATACAGGATGTTCTGGAATTTCTACAAGATGTCTGTAATTTTCTACAGGATGTTCAGAAATGGGATTTTGGAGGATGGATGGAGGAAGAAAGATGAAGGAGTGGGTATGGAGGTGAGATAAGGGTGTGAGGAGGTCCAGGACTTGGTGGATGGAGTTGAAGAGTGGTGAGGATGGTTGGATTTGTTCAAGGAGGGAGAGAACAATGTTGCACAAAAATATGGGAATTTAGGGCAAAGTGAGAAAATGGCAAACGTGAGGCAAGAATCCAAGTTGGAGGATGGAGCAGGTAGGATTGATGGAGTACAGGTAGATGGAAAGGTACTACTGGTGCTCTGCAAGTTATTTCTCAAACTAGACAAACAAACACTTGGAAAACCAATGACCTAGTTACTTCACTCTAATCTGACCTAAGCAACAACAAGGAAATGAACAGAAGTTTATTTGCAATGAAATACGTGAAATAGCTATGCAAACTGGGCAATCAGGAACCTGAGCACGTAACCACAACTGGTGTCAATCTCTGCAAATGAAAATCTAACACTAATGATTGCATGGTGAAGCAAAGACAATGTTTTTGTTGGCAGCAATGTCACCTTTGTCCCAACTCACGATCCCACTGAGGGAGAGGTGAGATCAGAGGTGCTTGATGGCCTTTTCCTGAAGTTCATCCCTATGATTAATCTATCAACTAAATCTGAACATGGAAAGCCTATCTAATCATCAACCATGACCTATGTAACCAGCAATATGTTAATCTACTTAACATAAATTATTTTGCAAAGACATAAAAAGCAAATAACAATACACAAAGGAAGCCTTGGGGCTTGGGTTGGGCCCAACCCCAAGAGCTGCAGGCTCCTAACGAAACTCAGAACTGATGCCAAATAAAGCTGCTTTCCATTACTAAAAAATAACCATGTTCATAAGAAAGTTATACTACAGCAGCTACAAAATGAGCTGAGAAAATAACAACACTCTAGTGCAAAATACAACAGTCCAAAAAGTAACCTACGAAGGCTAAAATCCTTCCTATTTATGCATTACGAGGGGCCTCAGCAACCCTCCTTAACTCAAGGGGCTCAGCTGTTCAAACTACTAGTAAACAATCACCTTTCACCAAGTTGCTCAACTGCCTTTAGGATTCGTTTTGGTGACCTGCTGAGCTCCGAATTCAGGGTGGAGATTTCAAGGAAGGGCCATTTAATGCAAGAGACATCCTTCCTACGAATCCTCACCCTTGTTCCTTCATGCATGGCTGTCATCTGGCTCATAATTGATTGGCTTTGTTCCAAAATTTGTCCAAAAAACTTGAAATAACCACGTATTAGCCTTCTTGGTAATGTGACCACCCTCATTCATTCAACTAACATAAACATACTCAAAAAACATGCATAAACTATGAAAAATGGTGGATTGATCAAGAACAATTAGGCAAAACGAGCCCAATAAGTTACCCAATTCGGGGCTCATGACGGAAACCAGCCATATTCTTCTGAACCAGTTTCCGCTGATTGCCCGCCACCTGCAGTGTCTTGTGGCTCATGGTCCTCCACTTGAATTCCTTTGTCTTTACGGGTGGCGTCACCTCCCAGAGTCTGCTGTCGGCTGTTGGACGGATGGTCCATGTCTCTCGGCAGGTGGCTAGAACTCGGCTCCCCCTGAAATTTGACAAGCGATGGAGGAGCCTGGTTCATTTCCGGGCTGAGCTCTGGTTCAAGGCATGAGTCAGTTACCTCTCTGAAATCCACCGTGACGGTGGCAATGATGACCGACCTATCCATGGAGCAGCGAAACCGGAATTGTGCTTGCTGGGTAGAAGTAGTGGAAGTGGTGCACTGGGCGATTCCACCTAAACGCCGAACCTCGCAGGTGCCCATTCAACCTCGGCCGCTGCGGGTGTCCGGGTATCTGCCAAGGAAACGGGAAGTGGAAGTGCTTGGGGGTGGGGAGGTGGAGACATAGGGGGGCATAGATAAAGGGCGAGTGGCGCCACCCCGACTACCACCTCGCTTGCACCTCATTCTATGGTGTTGGCACATGATCCTCCAACTAGAAAGCTGCAGCGAGCAATGAGTTTCAGGGTCAAGAGGTGGGGCAAGAACAACGAAGGGGATGTTGAGAGGAACAGGGGAATTCAAATACAAGCCAGAGAGAGGGGTCGAGACCTCAAAATGCAGGTTGCAGAGAAAGGACTGAGAAAAATGATGACCATTGCCCAGGTCGATGCAGCAGAGGAGTCAGCAACGTCTTCCTGTAGCGGTGCGAAGGCTCGACTCTGCTGCAGAGGGGTGGCAAGAGAAACTGAGAGGCTGAATGGGTGATTGCAGGGGGCTTTGCTCCATATTTCTGAAATTGTAGAGAATTTCTCGGTTTTCACAACTGGTTAATGGCACTGGTCGAGGAGCGAGGACCTGCCTTAATTTCCCACAGGGGAAGGCGCAGGTTGCCATAAGGATCAACCACCTGCTTGTCCGGCGACCGATGTGCATTAATTGCCCATCTAACACCCGCATCCAACGGTGTTGCATCCATTTGCATCAGCTTGGTGTATTCTTGTTGGTGTGTGGCATCTTTTATAATTTCAAG
This sequence comes from Pinus taeda, assembly GCA_000404065.3. Taxonomy (NCBI): domain Eukaryota; kingdom Viridiplantae; phylum Streptophyta; class Pinopsida; order Pinales; family Pinaceae; genus Pinus; species Pinus taeda. Next base: position 46,299 of record APFE031719965.1, read on the forward strand.
TGAACCTGTGTATAAAGTTCAATCACTTATCACCCCTAGATTGGCTAAGAGGTCGGCCACTTTGTTTCCATTTCTCTTGATGTGTTTGAAAGTGATTTTTTTATTAGTTGCAAGCAAATGCTCAATGTGTTGCAAACAAGCTGCAAGTCTCCAGCTATAGGATAGCTTGTTTACTGGAGTTCCATGTATAATTTGTTGGGCCATGTTGATAAGGATTTGAGAATCTCCTTCTATGATTAAGGGAAAGTAGCTATGCTGTTGAGTGAGATTTAGACCTTGCCATAGTCCCTCCAATTTAGTCGAATTGTTCGTGTCCCATCCTGAAGTGCCTAGGTAAAGTAGAAAAGGATTGCCATAATGATCTCTAAAGATTCCTCTGTGTCTGACCTGACCTGGGTGAATCCTGAGGGCGGAGGGCACCACTTGCTGGAAGATTGATGGGTAGGGATGGATCTATTAGGTGGCTCCTGAGGCCGAATGAGCTTGAGGTTCCAATTCATCCATATATTTCGTTCTTGTGGTTCGATGGGAAAGTCCTCATTACTCCAAGATTGGAGTGCTAGAGTTTCCTGAAGGTTGTTGCACATATTATTCCATATGATTTCTATGGGGGTGGCTTGATTCCTGAAGATACGCCGATTCCTCTCCTTCCAGATTGTCCACATGAGGAGGCCTGGAACGATTCTCCATAATGCATTAAGTAGGGGACTCTTGTACGGGTTTTTAGCCCAGTGACGAATGGTTTTGGTGATGTCTTCTTTATCTCTGCCATTTTTTGACATCTGAAAGTTGTTTTTTCCCAAAGTTTGTTTTCTATATTGCAGGAATCCATGAGATGTTGTATAGTTTCCTCCTGTTGCTTGCAGTTGGGGCATCTTGAGGGGCCATGAATTTTTTTTTCCTTAAGTTGTCCCAAGTAAGAATTCTTTTATGGCAGAGCAGCCATAGAAAAGTTGAGATCTTGGTCCAGATTTTAGGGGACCACACTTTGTCCCAAAGAGGGTCCTTATTGGTCTAAGGATTGATCATAAGGATGTATGCCTCTTGTGTGGTGAAGGTTCCACGTGGTTTGTCTTCCCAACGTAATATATCCTTTTCTTCAGAAAATCTGATTCGCCTATTGGTTAGCTCTGTGTCCAACTCAAACATTATCTCTGTACCATTCTTGATGATGAATTCTGCTTTGCGCCATTGTCTATATCCCTGATCGAGGGTGGGAATCCAGTATTGGTTGACCGTTTCCCAATGATGTACTTCCTCATCCTCTGCTGGTGGAGGTGAGATTAAGTTGTTGAGTTTGGGTCTTTGCTGCCATGAATCCATCCAGAAACAAGCACTACTGCTGTCTCTTATTTCCCAAAAGCTGTGCTGATGGATCATGTTTCTGTGCATTCTAGCCAAGTCCCATATTAGGGAGCCCTTACCCGTGTTTGTAAGCCTGATTAGTTCTTCATTCGATCTGTAGTTGGCATACTTGGCTCTCCATAGGGATCGCCCAGGGTGTGTGCAGGGCTAAAAGCCACTTCCACCAGATTCGTGCTCCCATGACTGCATTACTATGTTGAGGGTCCCGAAGACCGATTCCCCCAAGGTTTTTTGGGAGGCAAACGGTAGGCCACTTGACCAGTACTCATTTGCGGTTATGTCTCGCCGATCCCCATAGAAAGTTCCTTTGGAGATCTTTGATTTTTTTGAGAACCCATTTGGGCATTGCTAAAACAGAGAATAGATAAAGAGGCATAGATTGCAGTACAACTTTGATGAGGATTAGCCGGCTTGCCATGTTTAGGGATCTAAAGGTCCAAGAGGTGAGGTGGGTTGCAAGCTTGTCGAGGAGAAGTTGCCAAGAGGAGTTCTTGAGGGAAGAATCAGTTAAGGGGGCACCAAGGTACTTGGAGGGGAGAGAGGCAACAGAGAATCCCAGAATGTGAGCTATGGAGGATTGAGTTATGGCAGGAGTATGAAAAAAGAAGATCTAGGATTTAACTGTGTTGATACTGGCACCAGATGCGGCAGAGAAATCATCAAGGAGGGATTTGAATTTTCAGTTTTCTTGGACCAAGGGATGCCCAAATAACATGTTATCATCCACAAATTGCTGGTGGGTAATGGCAGGGGAATTATGAAGGGAGATTCCTCTAAGTTGTTGCTTTTAGAGGGCATGCTTTATGGTTCTACCCAGCCCTTTAGCCATAAGAATGAAGAGGAATGGAGAGAGGGGATCCCCTTGGCGGATGCCTCTTGAGGGTTGAAAGGGGTTGGAAGGGATTCCATTAACCAGTATGGAGAAGAAAGCTGAGGAGATTAAGCTCATGATCCATCGAACCCAAATAGGTGAGAAACCAAAGGTTGTTAACATCGATTGAATGTACACCCAACTCAACTTATCAAAAGCTTTTGAGAGGTCGATTTTTAGTAGCATACCTGCTTTTTTGTGGTGCTTGAGAGAGTGAATGATCTCGTGGGTGAGGATGATTCCGTCTATGATTTTCCTTCCTTCGACATAGCCCGATTGTTCTGACGAGATGAGCAGGGGGAGCAACGGCTTCAAACGTGAGGCTATAACTTTGGATATGATTTTTTAGATGACATTGTAGAGGGCCATAGGCCTGAATTTGTCCAGCATATTAGAGTGTTCCTCCTTGGGGATGAGAGTGATAAATGTTTCATTCAGGGAGGGTAGCATCCAATGGAGAGTTCTAGACTCTTCAACTACCTGCCAGACCTCCTCTTTGATAATATCCCAGAATTTGTGGAAGAAAGTGGAGGTAAAGCCGTCTGGACCAGGAGCTTTTCCTTCCTGAAGTTGCTTCATAGCTGATTCCACCTCCTGAAATGTTACCGGACGAAGAAGCAATTGATTGTGTTCATCTGTTATCACCTTTGGGATATGAGGGAGAATCTTGTCAATTGTTGGCTTTCTGTTGGTGTTAGGTTCTTGATAGACTGATTTGAAGTGCTTGATGAATTCTTTTTCAATATCCCCGTGGTCTTCCAATTGGTCTCCCCGTTGGTTGTGAATTTGGGTGATGTTGTTATGCATTCTCCTTTGGATTGCTGAATGATGGAAGAATTTTGTATTCCTCTCACCTTCCATTAACCATCTTATTCATGATTTCTGTTTCCAGAGGATTTCCTCTTGTTTTTATCTTTCATTGATCTGAGTTTGAAGATTCTTTTCATGTTCGTTACAGGCTTCTGTCCTGCCTTCTTTGATGATGGTTTGCTGGAGTTTCTCCATTTCCTGAACTAGGGCTTTATGAGCTTGAAAAATGTTTCCAAAGGTAGCACTGTTCCACTGTTTGATTTGCGCTTTTAGGAACCTCAGTTTTTGCTGTAATTGGAACATTTTGGAACCTGCAGGGGGAAGAAAGCTTTTCCATGCATGCTGTACTAGATCTTTGAAATGTGGATGGGTCAACCAGAAGGATTCAAAGCGGAAGGGTCTTCTAGTGGAGTTTCTTGGTCTTTGCCACTAAAGCGAAATTGGCCAATGGTCCGACCCTGCAAATGGAAGAATAGAGGTTGAGAGGTCTCCTCCCAGGTGAATAGCGTTATCTAATAGCAAAAATTGATCAAGCCTTGAAGCAATCTGATGAGGACCGGACCTTTTGTTATTCCAGGTGAATATTCTATTGTTGCAGGGCAGGTCGATTAACCAATTGCTTTGTATGAACTCCTTGAAGTACTCACTTTCATTGTCCAATTTGATTCAGCCTCCTGATTTTTCCTATAATTTGGTGATCATATTGAAGTCGGCTCCCGTGATCCAGAGTGGATGGGTTCGGTTGGCGTTGAGCAGTGTGAGCGTGTCCAAAGTTGTGATTTTGTCCTCAGAAGCTTGTGGGAAATACACATTGGTAAGATGACCATGCACATTGGTCCCTATGATATGGAAGTTAGCTTGAATGAAGTGGTGGTTTGCATTGAAATCTGTGAGCGTAATAGCCTGTGCATTCCAAGCTATTGCTAATCCACCTGAGGCTCCTATAGCATCCACCGCCATTGTGTGATACCCAGGCCATGCTTTTGAAAGAATGGTACTGAGAAGAGTACTATTACATTTCGTTCTTGCATAAAGAAGATATGAGGTTTCTCCTTCTGTATCAAGTTTTTTATCATTTTGTATTTCCCAGGGCCGTTCAACCCTCTTAGATTCCATGAAGTGAGCTTCATGATTTAGGGTTGGGGAGTGGCCTGTAGTACTTTGTGAGTTTAGAATATCTTCCAGATTCTATCAGCATTTCCTTGATGAGGATGGTTCACTGTAGATCTGTCTTTCTCCCTCTTTTCTTAGTATCCTTGAACAAGTTCTTGCCATCCCACTAACTTCCTGTTTGAATTCCTAGAGATCTTTGTTGATGTGCTCTGGATAGGATGACCTCTAGACTTTCTAGTTGTCTCGCCAAGATCTTATCATATTTTTTTTGCTTGCATGCCTACTCAAGGCTAAAAATATCCAAGTCTCCTAGGTCAATGCTTTCAAGCTCTTCATCCATTTGCTTGAGTTGACTGCTCTCGGTCATGATGTTCGCTACAAGCTTGGGATCAATCAGAAGTGTATCGATGTCCATACCATTAGGTTTCCAGGCCATCTCTTTAATGGAGGCAGTGGAGGGGGGATCTTGGGGTTGCTCAGGGACATGGTCAGGAGACGCATCCAGCTGAGGGTTAACAAAGGGCTAATTAGGAATCTCATGAGAGTGCATGGGGGGTTCAGGGACCACAAAGTCAGTCTGAGCCAGAATATCAAAGCTATCGCTGGTTGAGGGATTTGGATTGCCGGCAGGGGTATTTTTAGGTTGAGAAACAGGCTTTTTGTGATTCATTTTCCGAGAGTTCATTTTGGTAAAGCCCTCTTGATCAGTTTTCCCAGAGGCGGTGTTGGAGGAGGGCTTCGCATTGAGCGGGCAGTCTCGGAGTAGGTGCCCATGTGCATGATATTTTCGGCATCAGAATGGAACATGCTTGTAATCTAAAGTCTGAATCCATTCAAAATCATCATGGAATAAACTTACCGAGTCCGGAAGAGCTTTGTTCAGGTGCATGTAGACATAGATGCGGGCATAGGAAGTGTATCTTCTGTGTTTTGTTTCTTCTGCAACTTTTATGAAGTCTCCCAGTCCATTTCCAATGTCTTTTAAAGATTCCTCATCCCAATATTCTAGTGGAAGGGAATGTAGCTGGATCCAAACTGGTGCTGAGCTAAGATCTTCTTTATCCAGGTTGAATCGCTCGATCCAGTCACGTAAATAAAGTCTAGTGGCATTGAAGAAGAAAGGGCCATTGTCTAAGACCTTGTTTCGATCTTCTATGTAGTTGAAGATCGTTGTGAAAAAACCCTTCGGTCCTTGCTTCGGATTGATGTGTCCTTTTGGTTTCCATTTGGCTACTATCCATCCTTGTAAGGCTTTCTCTGTTGGCCAAAACCTAATAAATTTTCCAATAAGGGCATGATCTTTCATGCATTGGATCTGGGTGTTGATTCTCTGACTGGGCAGTTCAATCTTAGGTCATTCTGCAACTACAGGTTTGCAAGTTGCGGAGGTTTCTTTGGGTTTCTCATCATCTCCCACTGCGTGTTTCTGCTCATCTGGGGGTATATCTTCTATACCCTGTGGTTCATTATGCGAATCAATGTTATGCTGATCTGTTTGCGTTTACGGATTAGAGGCATTATCAGAGCTGTTCGTGGCCCGTAGCGCAGGGTTCACCAAAGGGGGAGGCTCTGAGTCCTCCCCCATCGGGGAAGCCATTGAGGATGAACTATGAGCTGACGTGCGTGGCTGTCAGGAGTTGTAGGGTCGGTGGATCAGGGGTGTCGTGCTCTGAGCAGTACTCCGTCGCTAAGAAAGGTTAAAACCCTAGGTCGCCATGTTCTTTCTCCTCTCGCTTCCAATCCGTCTTATGAAAATTTTGTTATAATCTACATTCGTGGAGTGAGTCATATTATGGAAATGGATAAATACTAATGAAACAAAGGAAATAGTTTCAATTCAACATAGTCCCTATCTCTATCGCTAATTAATTGATTAAAGGTTGTGTCAAGTGCAGAGAAAATTCCAGACAATGAAATCTCTCTGACCAAAAATCTCCACATAATGAAATATTTCCACACAAAACCCTTTGCACAATGAATTGTCCAAAATTAAATTAAATTTGTTAATAACAAATACAAATGCACGCATAGTTATCCCATCTCATTATTATTATACAATATTGGTAACATTTTAATACTAAATAATATGTATCTTTGCGATGTTCTGCACTTTTGCATGCATTCTCTCTCCACATAGTTATTCAACATCATTATTTTTTTTTCTATGTTAAGACTAACCTAAGTACCCACGGGGGATTTGAACCAGTGACCTATCCCAAGGAGTGCCTTAACAAGGCACCCATTCACCGTCAATCCAAAGCCCCGTGGGCTATTCAACATCATTATTATTATATATTATTGGTAATATTTTAATACTAAATAATCTATATCTATGTGTTATGAATACCATTAATTAATTTATTAAATGTTGTGCAGAGTTCGGAGAAAACTTTGCACAATGAAATATATCTACACAAAACTCTCCACATAATGAAAACTCTCTACACAAATCGTTATGCACAATGAAAGCTCTCCACATAATGAAAGCTCTCTGCACAGCTACGTAAAGGACCTACAACCACCAATTCTTGAATCATTAGGAAGAGAAGTAGCATAATAGTGTCAGTGTCAGAGTGAGTCACTCACTGATAAAATGGCCATTCAAAAAAATAGCCTTTTTTCATTTTTTAAAATTATTTGTCAAACACTCATAAATATCAAAAATAAAATATCGTCCACTAAGGGAATTATGTCCCATTAGAGGTCACTTATACATTCAAAAATTAGAAATAAGATTTCCAGAAAATTAGAATATTATTTTTGAATTTAAAGGAAAATAGGAATATCAAGCCTTTTTAGAAATGAATTGGTCAACCTTAAATGAAATTTGTTAATAAAAAATACAAATGTATACACGGTTCTCCTGCATCATAATATTGGTAATATTTTGTTGTCAAATAATATGTATTTTGCGATGTTCCGCATGCATTCTCTCTCCACATAATTCTTTTGCATCATTATTATTATATATTATTGGTAATACTTTAATACTAAATAATTCGTATCTTTGTATTTTAATTAATTAAAGGTTCTGTGGAGTGTGAAGAAAACTCTGCACAATGAAATCTCTCCGCACAAAACTCTGTGCATAATGAAAGTTCCACACAAATCTCTTCGTATAGTGAAATTTGTTCGTACAAAGCTCTCTACACAATGAAAGATTTTCGTAGAATGAGATTTCTCCACACAATGAAAGCTCTCTTCACAATGAATTGTCCAACATTAGATGAAATTTTTTAATAACAAATACAAGTGTGTGGCGGTGTTCCACACTTTTGTATGCATTCTATATTTTCACAGTTCTCTCACATCATTATTATTATATAATATTGGTAATATTTTAATACTAAATAATCTGTATCTATGTATTCCAATTATTGTACAACAATGTTCTATACTTCCACATGGATTCTCCCTCCCTATAGGTTTCTCACACGCCTTCCATACCAGTTTTTAAATGATTATAAGGCTTTTGACATTATCAAATGCACTAAATACAGTGTGTTATTTATCGAAGAATTAGTGCGGAAGCAAGTTGGACTACTAGTAAACATTAGTGTTTATAACATATTATATTATGTAATCATTCTAATGATAA
>APFE031719975.1:0-22364 GCA_000404065.3 Pinus taeda
TTTTGGATCTGACTGAAAGCCAAATGTAATTATTCATTGTTTTTATTTTCTTTAGTACAGACAGTATAGGGCTCTCTACGAAGAGTTCCATAGTATACATATAGACCTTTCATATGAAAAAGCCTCACACAAGGTGAAACACAATTTTTGAATGTTTTGATGATGGACAAGCCACGCCTGAATATTGTATATGCAATGCATCTGCAAGATGTAGTTTCTTTATAAATAAAGAAAGTGCAACTTTTTCCACGGGAAAAAGGATATATACCATTTTGAAAAACATAAAACATATTTTGTATTATAAATGGTGTCTTCTTGAGAATTAATTTTGGTATCTTATTTAAATTCCAAAAAAAGTTCTATATCAATGTAAAACAACAATTATAAGAGTTAAAGAATATTCTATGCTGGCTACGAATAGGTAATTATTTGTGAGGTGGTATGTATATGTATAGAAAAGCTAAGTGGAAACTTGAAGAAATGTAACGAGTTTATAGCGGTGAGTCTCTTTGGAATTTTCATTGTTGAGGTAAGTAAGTTTTCTATCTGTAATGATAATTTGGATCTAGTTTGGCTTGCAACAAGTTGTAGCTCTAGGGTGGCACTCCTCGTGGTCTTCGATCGGGTGTTGGTCGACTTATAGTCTTCTCTGGTTGCTCTCCTCAGGTATGTTCTTTGTCTCAATTTTTGTTGTTCCCATGGCTATCTACATATTGTTGTTTGTTTCTTGGACGAAATGATATGTTCTAAATTTGAAGGTTTGGCGGAAGTACCACCGGGATTTTTGCATGGCTATTGATGACTTTTATGAGGGTTCCTTTGTCTTTTGTACTCTTGGCTCTATGTACTATGGTATTTTTATTTCACGAATGGGCACTATATGGGCGAGGAAACTATGCCATTCGTGGTTTTCTTGTTGTTCCTGTCTCTGGTGTAATGACACTGGTAGTTTTCTAAATGTTTTTTGTTATGGCTTTGGGTTTATATGGTTTCAGAATGTGTTTTGTTTGTCTCAACCCTCTACCCTCATCTCTTCACGCCAGGGTTAGGAATATGGTTCAGGGCTCTTGGACTGGCTTCATTCCTGGTGTGTTGTTTTCTTCAGGGTAAGTCAATGGTCTATTTTTATTTTTTGGCCCTCATGCATTGATAATTTGATAGGTTTCCCATTCAGGTGCGACCCTAGGAAGCATTAAGCTCACAGGTGTAGGCACATTTTGGGTTTGCTTTTAGGGTCTGAGTCAGTTATTGCTAGAGTTTGCAATCATTTTCAGGTCACGACCCGTGTTTCCTCAGGGAAGAGTAATCACGCCTGGGGTTCCCGCGGTCGTGGTAAGCAACAAATGGACACTCATGAGGGTCGTGAAACCAATGCTCATACTGGTAAAGCTTGAGGTTGAAATTCAGCCTCTCACATAATAAAGGAGGTTTCCACTGCTTGCCATGAGGGTAGCTCAACTTAAGTTCATTTGCTTATACGTGGGTGGGAAGTAGAACTCAATCAACAAGTTGGTGCAATGGAAATTGACCTAGGAGACTGGAAAACCCTAGTGCCTGATCCCGGTCACTCTCGTGGCCGATTTACTTAGTATAAGCAAGCTATCCCTTTGTATTGGAAGATGAAGAAGCTTTTTTCCAAAGCCTTGGACCACATCCCCTCTAGCTCACCCTCAACCTCTCAATGGCTCCTGGATTTCAGCAAGGATCTACAACAAATTCAATTTCAATTTCAAATGTAGAATGGTTTCCTTAGCCGCATCAAGCAACATATTATGTGTATCCCACAAACTAAGATTCTTGGCTCTAATGCGAAGGATCTTGCTCCCATGGACTTATATGATGACTAGTTATTAGTCGTTAGATGGTTTAATATATGTTTTTTATTTTATTATATGCAATAGTTATAGACTTTACAATATGTTTTTCAGTTATTTAGAATATAGGAAGTATAATGACAATCAGACATATCTAGCATGGTTTGACATGTTTATAATTTTTTTCTTTTGGATGGCTTATCATGTAGTAAGGTGGCCAACATATCTGGTTTTCCTCTAGGCAAGTTGAGGCCACCTAACCATTTGATTATGGCTGTAACTTGACATTTTTGAAGTGAAATGAATACAAAGGTCCTCCCAAACTTATAAAAAAAAATATTTGGTGTATCTCAACATGATATTAGTATGGTATTCATAGTGTATAAGTTTATTATAATTAAATACCATAAATAAAAATATACTATATAATTATCTTTGACTTTTATAATCATTATCTTAATTTCTTAAATTTATTGTTGTATGAATTCCAATTTAAAATTTATTTTTGCACCGAGAGGTGCTCTCCAATCCAATATGGTAATGTTTAACATTCGTCTAAGTCAAATTACATAAAAATTAATTATTTAAATTAAATTAAAAGATTAATGTAATGTAATGTAAATATTTTAACTTAGTCAAAATAAAATAATAACAAAATAACAAAATAAAAATAACCCTATACAAATAAAATAAAAATAAAAATGACCCATGTTATTCATGTGGAATATAGCTTATTTAGAGGGGGAAATTAAACCAACCTCGATCCATCTTAACTCTTAATCTACCTGTTAATTTTCCAATGTTCTATGTTGTTACTATCACTTAGTCCAATTTTTTCTTCAATTAGCAATCAAATTTAATTTCCAATGATAAATAGAAATTATAGATAAAATAGTGAATGTAATGTACAATAGAAGACAATCAAGAGCAATAATAAGAGACACTAAATTGGTCAAAGACCAGAGGAAAATCCCATAAGGGGGAACCCTTTCAAATTCTTCTTCTTATTAGATTGTCCCAAAATGTTCAATAGAGAAAATACAATGATCCCATTCATCAACAAAGAGTCAAAGTCAATTCTTTGATTATGCAAGATATATGCTAACCAATATCCAATAGATGAGTTTCAAAGTCAATTTTGGTCAACGAGTCAAAGCCTACAATTTTGTCAAAATTGCAGTGAAGGCTTAGTGAAGCCATTATCATATATTTCAGAATCAACAATTGAGGTAAATAATGTTGATTGTTCTTCAGTTTCATCTTCACATGATGTTATTTCTGTTGGAAATGTGGAGGTATCCATTTCAGGGACTGACATGAGACTCCTTACTAAGATGGGATATAAAGGAGGAGGACTTGGTGTTAATGGCCAAGAGATGACTCAGCCATTGGAGGTTGTACAAAGATCTCAATTTGCAAGTTTGGGATACACTGAAGGAGAGTGCTCAAAGGTGTCAGAAGCTTCTAAGACATTGTGAAAACCATTGAGGAAAGAGGATGATGGGGACACATCAAAATCCTCCCATGAAAGTGCACATTGCAAGGGATAGCTAAGGCAAGATCTCATCGCCATAATCGCATTAGAGACAATCAAGAGAGGTATACATAGTCTCAGTACACTAAAATTCATTTTAATTACAAGCATGTTAATAATGGACATAAATTATGGCATAGAAAACTGTGTAGTTTTTGTGGTTTACATAACCATGTGATTGATGAGTGCTAGAAGAGAATGGAAACAAGAAAGATGATGAGGAGTGAATGGACTTCTGCACATTAGGGAAAGTAGGTGTAACACCCCCTCCTCCTAGGTATACCCAAGTAGCCAATGATCCAGGTAAACATGTCATGAGAGAGGTTACTATAAGGGATTCAATCTCCTTGGTAAATTTAAGGAAATGGAATCAATAAAACTCATCAGATAAACCCATCCACATAAGAAATTATGCCGCTAGGAGACATGTCAGCCATTTAGACATCCTATCCCTAGGTCCCACTGATGTTTTATGCCTTTTAACCCAAAGTCTCTCTCATGCTATAGAAAAGAAAGCAAAGATAAACTCAAAGTCACTCTCATAGGCCTCTGTGCCATTGACTGTGGACTTTTCTCAGCACACCTGTGCTAGTGACCTCGATATTTGAGCCACTTTTCTAGCCCAGAATCCTGACCTCTTCCCATAGCTTGCTACAACCTTTAGAATCCATCAAATAGATGATAAAATTGCTGATAAATAAAAAATCAATCTCAAGACTAGGCTTGAGCATCCCCAACTTGGATTGACATTCTGTCAAACACTTGGCATCAATGAAACCTATAGGTATAGGATACAAGACAAAGCATAAATGGCTGAAATAACTTGTGAAACATAACTAGAAGGATCACCTCCTTCTCCATTGGACTATTATATCATCAATTAGGTCTCGCATCCATCCATTTAACAATTACAAGTAAATACATGAAATAACCGTGACATGAACCAATCACATAACCATGCTTATAACCATCATTAAACCATATAAATATCAAAGATATGACAACCATTAAATCCACATATAAAAAAGTACAAAAGTAAGAGAACTTAGCTTTTATTAATCATACGAAAATCTGACTAGGTTCGGGACTTACACGTACCACCCGAGCATAGACATGGCTAAACCAAATCTCCCTTTCAGCTAGTCACCCCTCTGCCATATTCTAGACATTAATGTGGGATATCATAGAACAACAAATCTAAGAACAACTAAGGGAATCCAAAGGTTAAACCACCTCCACCCTCACTAAACTGTGATCACACCAAAATTGGTGCTCCGATCACAACTGAACCGAACTTGGAATTCCATCCAGAATCCATCACTATCCTTGAGGAATTTTCCATCTCCTTGTCTCTCAGGCTTTACCACAATCTAATCTTAGATCACTAGGCCCTAAATTGAGACCCGTCTCTTAGGCTTTACCTCAAACCAAACACGGATCACTAGGCCCTTAACCGAGACTTCTCCCTCAAGATTTAGCAGGTATCGTGCCAAAATCGATCAAGGGATTCCTAAGCCTTTGGTAATGAAACTTGAGACCACCTCTGCCTCGGATTTTGAAATCCATCCTGTAAACCAAAGCTCAAAAACCAAAATAAACATCCCAACACCATGGAATCTGGAAAAAGGAAAGTCTAGGCTAAAAACCACTGCCATAACTTGACAAAACCATGCCACTGACATCAAGAGAACCATACATCAACATGAAAATCCATGCATGTCCAAACCAGCTAGGAAATCACACATGCAAAAGGTTACCTGCAAGTATTCCTGCTGAAGATGCTTGATCCTACTCTTCTTCCTTGATCCTTTCTTTCCTTCCTTTCCCTTTGCTTGCTTTTCTTTCCTTGATCCAAAGCTAAAGTGCTCTAGGAAAACTCTAAGTGACCAAGAGTGAGATTGAGGGAAAATAATGAAATAGCTCCAAACTTGAACTCACAAAAGGTTACTAACTGATCCTTAGAAGCATTTTTTAATTAATGATGCCTCTATTTTATTCATTTTCCATTATTTTCCTTCAATTTCTTCCTCACATGCAAGGTGTGTCCTTTTACCTTTATTTTCTCCTATTTTCCTTTATTTTCATTAATAAATGTGTGAAAAACTCCTTTTTTCCTTTTAATAAATTAGCCTTAGCCATTTCCAAATTTCCTTAGCCAAGGCACACATCTAGTGATGCCCACGAGGATATCTTTGTCCAACATTCAACTTGGAATAAGTGTCCTTTAACAGTGGTATTATTTTTCCTTTATTAAATTTTATTACATGAAATTTTCATCAGAGCTATTATAGAACCATCCCCCTTGGGGAACACCATCCTCGGTGTTAAACCATACCATGACCTAAGTAAAATACTAAAAAGAAAACATACTACCCATGGATGTTTATAACTTAGCTCGCTGCAATATTTACAATTAAAGACTTGCTCAAAAGCGAAACATCATGACAACATGACAATAATAATACAACATCCATACCGCTTATTGGAGCTTTATAACTTAGCTCATGATGGTATTTACATCGATATATATATATATTATATATATAATATATATATAATATATATAATATATATATATATATATATAATATATATATAATAGGATATTATATATACACACACATACATCAATGAAACTAATGCTAAACATATACCAACATCAAACCAAAACCGCTTTTCCTCAACTAGAAGACAATGAAGGATACAAGGCCCCCATCTGATCCACCATCTCCCATGTAGCTTCTTCAGGCCCAAATTTCTTCCACTGCACTTTAACTTTCTCTATGGCTCTGTTCCTGAGCATGGTATGTTTCCATTGCAATATGCACTGAGGCTCCAACTAGAACTCTCCTTCTAGCTCCACCTATAATACAGACAAATAAATAACATGATCATTGGTGAGCTCCAGTATTGTAGCAATAATGCTACAACTCCTGGGGCTTCCTGTCTCTCATTTTATCAACCCGGTAGTTCGTACAAACTTGGAAGCGACGGTGCTGTATGCACAAGTACTAGCTCTTGTCGCAATTGTCACTTGGTCAGCTGGCACAAGTTCGCTAGGGTTCAAGTCAACTTCTATGGGCTCACAGAAGAAGCTTTATCAATGATGGACGAAAGCTAGCTCAAAGAAGACTAATCTACTTGACAAAAATGAACTGAAAGCAAATCAAAGCATGTAAACCTAGGAAACCCTAATTTAACTAGTCTAGCCTCTATAATGCAAATGACGTCAAGGAAACTTCTACCAGTGCTGCTGTTACCTCTGATAAGTAAAAATGCATGGATCTAAACTACTTGCATCATAAAAGATGTGTTTTTGTATTTTTCCTTTAAGTGGATGGGATGATTGTGATTGTGTGCTAATTAGGGTTTGGTTGTGCATATGGGATGGAGAAGGAAGGAAAGCGTGGGATAGGTTGGGGAGGCTAGGTGAGGTCCCTATGGACCCTTAGCATCCATCCACAGAGGTTTTCCACATTCAGAGGCTTAGCAACCGAGTGAATGGCCTCCTACAGGATGTCTGCAGGGGATCCTATAGGATACTCAGAGGTTTCTACAGGATGTCTATAAACTGCTACAGGATGACCTACCCATGGAGGGTTTGGGAGATGATGGAGTGATGGAATGGTAGGAAGAGATATGTGAGGTAGGGATAAGGCTGATGATGGCTCAAAAGTGGAGGAATGAGATGGGAAATGGGTGTAGGGAGTATGTTGAAGGTAAAGGATGATGTCAATGAAAGGTTAGGAAATGAAGCTACGTGAGGAGCGGAAGACAGAACGAAGTGAAGGTCAAGGAGATATGCTTGCATGCGTGATCCAGATGGAGGAGATGGTAATGGAATGAGAGAGAGGAGTGTAAATGAAACAAAAGATTATGACTGTCACCAAACCGAAAATGCATCAACCTAAATTACTTATGCCATGAATTCAATGAACATCAATCCAAAACGCGAAAAGAAATATGTATGAGGCTGTGATGAAAGTATGTGTGCAGGTGTGAATGACAAGGAAGCATCTAATCAAAACCGTGACTGTATTGCAGCAATCATCAAGTAAAGTAATGCGTTTTTTTGGTGGCTAGTTATGGACTGCACCCCAATCTTCAAGAGAGATGGCAGTGAGCCTTAACAACCGTTTTGCTGGAGCTCCAATTGATGGTATCTATCTTCTGCTACACTAAGCAAGTGGAAACAACTGTACCATAAGCAAAATCTATCCTACTCATAAGAAAACCAAATCACCAAACTGTAATTCGAATTGCATGTGCAAACGAAAACTTAAACTGCTGGAAACGAAATGGAAACAACACTACAGCAGAGGGGATCTATGGCTCTCAGGTTGGGCCCTAATCTGAGAGCTATAGTCTCCTTAAGAAACTCAGAACTAGATCACAAACTGCCTTCTTTATTCATAATCTGATGTCATGCCAAATTGGCTTACAAAAAGGAACGAAAATTGAACTGTGCTCCAAAATTACAATAGAAATACGAGAGTTTCAACAACCTATCTAAGGCTAAGTCCTTCATACTTATACAAAAACGATGATCCACCAAGTGCCCTTGATTTTAGGAGCTCGGCTGTCCAACTAGAGTCTAACTGCGGATCCTGTAGGTCAGTCATAACTACTATTCCTGTAAACCAGTTTATGACTGTTGTTCCTGTAGGACAACTAGCTGCTTCTTAAGCTCAGAGGGGAGATGGATTGGAGCTCGGAGTTCTTGGTGGGAATCACGAGGAATGTCCCAAGACCGTGGACATCTCTCCACAAAATCAGCAGTGCCACCTCATTGTCTCCTTATCCCCTTTTTCGTTGTCTCTTGCTCCCTTTTTAATGCCAAAACCTGGAATCATAATGCATTAGTCACGTAGATAAAGTGTCTAACCTTCTTCCTACAAACAACATGAATAAACTAAGAAATGCATGCATAAGCAAATAAAAATGAATGGTTTGAGCAAGTAAAATAGGCCAAAATGAGCCCAAATTGTACCAAAATTGGGGCTCATTAGTATGATTTAGAAATTAAACCTACAAAATTGATCAAAGGTCAAGGTTTAGCCAAACTAATGGCTGAATCAAACTGTCAAGAACTAGGCATAAATTTCATTGCAGAATTGGATAACGAAGAGGAAATGGTGACTCCACAAATTAGATAGGCTTTATAGACTCACCATGGTATACTGACATTATGTATGTTCTACAAAAACTTAAAGCTCCTCCTGAGTTGTCCAGAACTAAGAGTTGGTTCTTAAAAATGAAATCTTTGATGTTTTGCATAATTGACAATGCTTTATTTTGGAAAAATCATGAAGGCATCCTTCTTAATTATTTGTTAAAGGAATAATCTGACAAAATATTGCAAGAATTTCATGCAGGTGAATATCGAGGACATCTGTACTGGAAGACCATAGCTGATAAAATCTTAAGACCTGTTTTTTACTGGCCCACTCTATTCTCTGATGTGAAAAAATTTGCAACCTCATGCCACAAATTTCTGATCTTTGAAGGAAAAAGAAAACTATTGCCATTACCTTTGAAACCTATATCTATCGAAACACCCTTTCAACAGTGGGGTCTTGAATTCATTGGTGAAATTCATCCCCCTTCCTCTGCCCAACAAAGATGGATCTTGATTGCCACAGACTATTTTACTAAATGGATAGAAGCCATACCCTCAAGACAAGCTATTCATACTATCATAATAGGTTTCCTTGAGGCCAACATTCTGTCCATATTTGGTTGCACTACCAATATCATTACAGATAATGCAGCAACCTTTAAGTCAAAGAGGATGATTGATTTCTGCAACAAATATCATATAACCCTAGGTCACTCCACTTCCTACTATACCCAAGGAAATGGACTACCAGAGTCTTCCAACAAAATCTTAGTGAATATCATCGAAAAATTGTTGGAAGATAACAATAATACCAAGAATAAAAAGCTAGTAAATTCCTTGTGGGCAGATAGGCTAACCACTAAGAAATCGATTGGTACCAGTCCTTACCAGCTAGTGTATGGAATAGAGGTTGTATTCCCATCTTCCTTGGGAACACCAGTAATGAAATTTCGCCAAGAAGCATAGGTTGAGCTAAATGAGATTCAAAGGAGGATCAACCAGACAATACACTTTTAGTAGACTAGGGAAAAATTCTACATCCGATCCCAAATTGTGTAGGAGAAAATCAAAAAGGCTATTGACAAAAGAACCAAGGCAGAAGATTTCTATTTACGAGATAAAGTTTTGAATGGGACTTAGGAAGGGAAGAAAAAGGTAAACATTGGAGGTTTGACTTCCTGTGGAAAGGCCCTTACATTATTTATGCTTTTAGAGATAACAATGCTTATTTTCTCAAAGAACTGGATGGTGTAGAAGTAGAAAGAGGACCAGTTAATGGTTGAATGCTAAAGTGCTATATGGATCCTAGTCACTAATTCCACTAATCACCTTTACATGTAATATCCTTTACAAAAGTTTAGTGTGTATTGGATGGTAAAATTTTGGAGTTGAAGCCCAAAGAGAAAGCCCTAAGCTTCAAAAGTTTCACTATCATAAATATCAATAAGGCAGCAAAGTAAAAAGGGAAAGTTGCAGAGTAAAATCACAACAATTCAAAAGGCCATTGATCTACAGGTTCATGATTTCACCAAGAAATGCCATCCCCAAGTGGAGCCACTATTAAGTTCCTATACCAATACGAGTCATAATTTTTCAATGGTTGAGATTAAACCTCTAATATGTACATACCTTTGCTTTCTACAAATGTTTTCCATATTCAAAAAGTCAAAAAATAAAAAAATTTAAAGCGGGTATGTCCTAACAGAAAAATCAAAGGATAAAAAGAATGAAAAAGGTCAAAAAAGGTAAAAAAAATGAACCCCAAGAAAAAGAAAAAGACATTGAAATTGTGCAAGTCCAAATGCCACTACCATTTACTTCTTATGCATAATAATGATTGCGTGCATCCTGTTACCTTTGCCACAACCCACGGATGGTAAAATAGTGTAAACTTGGTTATTTCATGCTTTCAATTTCATGTTTATAGATAGAGAATAAAATCTGATCAAACTGCTTAATCTTGGTAGATAAGTAGATAGGTATTGTTGTCACTTACACAGCATCACTTTGTCATTTAGTTGAGGATAAGTTCCACTCTTCCCTTTTAAGTCATTTTTCCTAGTTTTTTCTTATGAATTTGGGTGGAAATAATTTTAATGAGAGGTTTAAATCTTCAATTCTTTGTTTATCTTTGTGATTACTAATTCCCAGTGTTGTATCATGTAGGGTTGGATCGTTCCCTTAAAGAGGTGATTCATTTGGAAAAAAAAATGTATTATATATATATATATATATTCTCTTGTCTTATGGGTTCCATTCATTTTTCCATAGGGTTATTGGGACTTTGCCCTAAAAAAAAATTCTTATCGAAGATATAATTCATCTTGTTTGAGTCGTGATTTAGGCAGGCGAATGGCATCATGTGTTTAGTTTAGTCTTAGGGAGGAATTTTCAATGTCTTGAGGAATAGAATCAGGTTATGTATCATTTTTTTCTTTTTGTTTCATGCCACGAGACTCATAACCCTTGTAGGATTTCTTAAGGCCAATGATAACCCATTGTACTATGCAAAATAACTCTGTCTGGATTCCTCCCTACTATTGGTATCTTGTAGCAGCTAAAACCTCCCTCCAAAATATTGCCTTATATTCATTTTGGAGCCTCATTACCAACCATCCTTAGCAGCATGTCTTACACTGACCAAGTACATAGGCTTCAAATATGTTTCAGTGGCTTGTTAGCATGTGCATGTCAACTTGTTTGTCTCCCAACTCAGGTTATCATTCTGGGCTTAGGGAAATATCTGGCTTAGATGTTCCCTTTGAAAATTGCACAATTTTGGAGGGGAACTAGACTTCCCTCCATAAATTGTGTAATCCTGTTGGGATCTAGAATTGCACAATCCAGCCAGGCAGCCCTCCCTCAGGAAATTGCGAAATCCAACCCAATACTAGGCTTCGATCTAGAAATTGTGCAATTATAGGAGGCAGTGACTTGCTGATGCCTAAATTACGCAATTCTCGTCGGACAACTAGCCTTCCTCAACACAAAAATGGTGCAAATACCTTTCCCAAGCATGCATGCTGTTGCATGTCACTTGAGGTTGATCGGTTCCCTCTAGGACTAAGCAATCCTAATTTGCAAGCATGAGTTGTTTTTTCTCGAAATAGTAAAAAGAAACATGAAAAAAGCATCCCTATATTTTAGGGATCAATGTTTAGCAGCTAGAGGCTACATGCAAATATCGTTTTAGAAACTTCCCTTCAAGTGTCGTTTTTTCCTAGATTTGTGGCATGCACGTCATAAGCCTCAAAATTATTTATTCGACATTGTTGAGCTCATTCCTCACATCAATAGTGAAGCTATAACATCCCACATCACCTAAAGGAGTCCTCACCATGTTCAACTCAACGTTTTTTGGGTAAGTCTTCTTTTCATGTCATTTGTTGCTTTTCTGCCATCTTTTGTATTTCACATTGTACGAATTATGTTTACTTGGTTTTTTTGAATGCTTGTTGTCAGTTTAATGTATGTTAGCTTGTAAAAGTACCATTTCAGTCTTCGTTTGCATGTCACTATTGTCACATGCATGACATTGTTTTGAAGTAAAGGTCTTCATTGCGGCAACTCACTTCACACACATACATGCATTCCCATTTTCTGAATCTTGCATTCACTGTTTACGTGCATGATCATTCACTCTTGCCTACATTTAGTCTTACCATGCATAAAATTCTTTTCAAGTTTTAAGTCCCCCGTCGGCGGGTCTGGGCTACCTTGGCTCGGACCTTGCCTTGCTTGGACAACAATGCGCATTTCTTGAAGTGAAGCCTATGCCTTCCATCGAGAAACTATGCAAATCTGGCTAGCACAGATATCTAGGCTTGCATTGCGAAATTGTGGGAGGAAGTTCCCTACTGACCAAGAAAATTGCGCAATGCAGTCCCTGCGCTTGCATGCACCTTGCTAACTGAAATTGCACATTGCATAGTCTCAATCCTCATTAGGCCAATATGGACTCTACATTGTACGATTCTGGCATTCAATCAGCCTCCTGACAGCCCGAACTATGCCTTGTGTAGTTTTGACAGCCAACCTTCTAGCCTCCTGGTGAAAATTGCAGAATATTTACTGCCAGTCACCTAATTGTGTTGCATGTTAGCCTTCAAATTTGTTTTGGTTTTCAACTGACATATTTCTAGCCATGAGTGTCACTATGTCTCCATGTATATCATGTGCTCATCTCTCTCTCAGCAATACAAGTATAGTGGACTCCAAGAGGGCAGGGTCAAAGGACACATTGGAAGTGCAACTGGAGATGCATTTGAGCAAGTGTCTATGAGCTTGCCCATTTACGAAGACACCAAGTTGTTCATAGAAAGAGACATCAAGATGAAATGGAAGAACATCAATGATACATTCTCAAGTAGATTTTATGATGATTTGGAAGACCGTGGGGTCTATGTCAACATCCCCAAGTCTGGCTTCTGGTGGATTACATGCAAGTATCCCGCATTTGCATACACGGACATGATCAACTAGATTGTCTCGCACACTGATCCTGAGATGATGACAATGAGCAATGTCAGTGGGACATTTCTTTCTACCTTCAGGGATACAAACGATTTTCAAGAGATGTATCACTTTCCACAACCGATGATCATAATGGAGAAACCCTTCAACAAATCAAGCATTAGTGCAAACTCTAGAGATATCTTGAAGAGTTGGATGAAAGAGCCAGCTAAGTTCAGGACAACACCAAGCCTAGTTTACAAGAATAAGATACTACAGAAGGCATATCAGTACTTGGTCATATTTTCATGACTCTTATATGGCCAAGAGAGCACAAAGACCCTCCCACATAGCTGGGTGATTACATTGGACGAAGTAGCTAGTGAACAAAGGCCATGCAACTAGTCTTACATGTTGGATATGAGGTTGAAGGAATAGGTGACAAAAGCCCGACATCCACCCAAAGGTCAACAAGTGGAGATATAGATATAGTAGTTTGTAAGTGTAAGTTGGGCATGGAAACCTTCATAAACCTCTTTGCACACTTATTGCAGATTTTTCTTTGAATGCAACTTCCGTGGCATTATCACACATTTGTGAGACCACTTTGTCACCTCGGTGTACAAAATGATATTTGAGCAAGATCCACCTTGCAGGTCACAGGAAGTGATGGAGACATTGATCGACATAGAATATTGGTATGCCTCAACCTTTGGCACCTTCATATAGATGTACAACGCGAAGAAGCCTCCTCATGTTTTACTGTAGTTTTCCATGGACAAGCTCGTCGTGCAAGAAGTGTCATATCACATATCGACAAGGTTGGAAGCTAGGCTACAGAAGAAGAAGAAGGCACCTTGACCCGCTCTTCCTTTGCGGATCAATTTGTATGAGATACAAAATCTCAAACATGTTGAGGCCAAAACCAAGGAGTTCAAGAAATTCATCTTCGATGCTAGAAGTTTCAATTGGTATGACCTACATTGCTTGGTAAAGAACCGTTGTGTGAGAGTGAAATTTCCATGGATCCATGAGGTATGCCATTGGATTGAGGAATACCCATGGAGATATTGAAACAACTTGTCCACGCTCAATGAACTGATCAACATAGTTGTATAATGGTTAATGAAGCAAAGGGAAGCAACATCTCAAAGAGCACTATCACCAAGAAAAGTAGAGGGTTGTGTACATGTGTAAGACAAATTCAAGAGAAATTGTTTTGACAACAGAGAGGAAAAATAAAGCCCCAAGTTCAAAGGAGATCCACTTGTAATGAAAGCGGCTTTGGAGATTGAGGCTAAGAGGTGACATTGTGACAGGAGGAACATGCAAAGGCAAAGAGAGAAACAAAGGATGGAGGAAACAGAAAAGGAGTTGCAAGATTTGAAGCAACAACTTCAGGAAGAACATGGGATGCCCAATAGGGATAGACACGGTAGGAGGTAAAAAATGCATAGATTGATGAAACTGCACTCATACAGGTTATAGACTCATCCACGTAGCTCACACAGAGAAGACAAGGTGAGCACTCACAAGAGCAGGACTTAGCTTCGGAGATTGAACGGATGCTAGAACACATGGATATCGATAGGGTGTAGCGACAGTCAGATCAGGATATTGACCTGATGCCTCATAACTAAGAGGTAACCCCACTGGATTCACCAGATACAAAAGCAAAGAAAGTCACAAGCGACCAAGAAAACACAAGGATCCTTGAAGACAATCTAGAGGTGGATATGTACAACATATTTATCAACGAGTCACAACACAGGGTTGTGCAGTCATGTAGAGTGCCTACTCCAAATTTCCACATATGTCCTGTGCAGTTTGAAGAACGAGTGATCGTATTTGATGTGCGCAAGCATCCAACAACATTGGCCTATGCTACTTGAGCATATGTCGAGGCCACCAACTCGAGTGTTCGATTCTTGATAGTAGAGAATGAGTGAATGGCTAAGGAATTACATGTAGCCAAGCAGGGAGGGGAACATATTACATCATCCACCCAAGAAAAGCTGAGAAGAGAAATACTGTATGAAGTATCATCCCTGGAAGTAGTCATGCGGATGTTGTATTCTAGATTCAGTACTGTGCACAAGCTAGTTGTCCATCTGAATGGTTAGTAGCAGCGTTGTGCTAGGAGAGCATGCATCTTGTCAAATTTTCACATTAGTGTTGACCGCATGAAAAAATTAACAATGAGGTATAGAGATGCCCCATTGCACTTGCCAAAGATGATGAAGCCCAAGGCAGTAGAGTTGAAGGCACACATCCAAAGTTAGATCCAGAACTATGAGGAAGTCCTATAGCTCATCACCAGTTCATAGGTTGCACATCCACGGGCGTTCATAAGTATTGATGTCATTGTGCGCTGGCACGTGATCCCATCTATTGGCACACTCACCATGGAAAAGTCAAAGGAGCAAGTCTGAACAAAGTTGGACATGTACTTTGATGATTTGATGCACGTAGCCATCGACACAGACTTGGAGATCAGTGCAGCCACTGTGCATCAGTAAGTTTCTGGTTTGACTACACTCAAGACTATGATGCACATATTATTAGATGAGTTGAACAAATGTGCCAAATCATTGTACCCAGACAAAATAGAGGCAATAGTTCGCTTCCAATAGGATGTCACTATTAAGCATGTAGACACCATACCAGACTACCAAGCTTGGCAACAATTTGCCACTGTCGATCATCACAAGGATGTCGAAGAGTTGTTCTTCCCACAACTTTCCAAGTCTTAGTGACAACTTGCATGGCTTTCTCAAGCCTATTTTGTCTCACATGGGTACATGTGTAGATTGTAATGTAACATCTTGTAAAGGTGAAAGACCAAGTGTCAATAACAGGAAGTAACAATCATGTAGTAGTTTAAGAGTCATGAAGGTAGGTGAAGAGTCACAAATGAGAATGTCAAGGGTCACCCCACCCTTTGCTATTTATAGAACCTCATAACTCATTACACAAGATTTTTCGGAGCCAAGCTTCCTATAGGTGTATCTTGGAGAAAGCGTGGAGTGTATTGTAACGAGTCTTTGTTTCTCCACAGTGTAGATCTAGCATATCTCTTTGGAGGAGAAGGTGGTAGTGTCTGTAACGTTCCGTTTTCGGGACTAGTAGTTGGACATGGTTGCATGTATGATTGGAACTTTCACTTTCTTAATATAATAGAGCCAACACATTCCTTGCATATGTTATTATTGTATTTCAATTATCTTGGTTACTCTAATGATATATGTAGTTGATTCCTTACACATGTATGTATGGACTCTTTCTGTATACGTATGTATGTATATTTTTGATATGTGTCTGGTTTAACCATCACTTTGGATCACTGGTTCACCTACCTTCCAGCTTGTGATGTATCTTTTCTTGTGTCCCTTCTAATCCACGTGTTCCCATAGGTTTCAAAGGGGCACACTTATTCCAGTTTCCACGTGTTAGAACACTTCATGCACCTTCCTTGACTTGTTGCGCTGGTCACACCCTTGCTACCTACAAGGACATCCTACTTGCCTCTATGCGCAACCATAATCAAGGCAATACCATATGACACACTACTGGGACTCCTACACCAAACAGTTTGAGTTATAGTTGGGACTTCTTACCAAGGAGATGCCATGACATGTTGGCTAGTCCAACACCATCAAAAGTATCTTAACAACTTTTTTTCAATGTTATTTGTTAAACACGAGTAGATTTTTTCTCTCAACACAATGACACTTACTATAAAATTTATTTCTTGTTGGAGGTAAGCATGCACTGGATTTAATTCAAGGGTTTTCGTGGAACAATATTCCTACCTTCCACTACTAGTTTTATATTCCATATTATAGGTTAGTTTCAGTTATACCACTTTTAGCTATCTACGTTTCTTCTCAAAGCAGAATGGATGTCGGTTGAGTAGTTTCCCACTCTCGCCATGGAGAAGGTTTTTTTTTTTTTTTTTTAGTTGTAAGATACCCTCCTAAAAATAAATTGTGGTTAGTGGGATAAAGGCGATGAATACGACCTTTGAGCTACTTTCTAGTGTATTGGACCGTCAACATAAGTTTCTATTATTTCTATAATTCTCAAGAGACTGAGGCTATGCACCTCACTACATTTTCTGTTTAATATGTTATAACCTTATGAGAGTTTCCCCATTGGGTTTTTGTTTACTGATATACATACTGAGATAATACTCAATTCATGTGAACTGTAATTTTATTATTTATAATGAACTCCCTCTATGAAGGATTTCTTACAATAAACTCACATGCTTAATGATTAGATGTTTTGTTGTCTATTCTACTCGATCTCATTGTTCTTCTTTGCTTCAATTTTGATTTAAAAGAAAAGGCGAGGACTTCAATAATGAACTCGTTTTAGGCCTCTGGAATATGAATCGCTTTGGAAATTTGTGTGATACACAATACTCATAATTTCATTTATTGTGTTAAATTTCAAGATCCGTGTTTATATATATATATATAATTATATATATATATATATACTTTGTTAATAATTTTGTTTCTTAAATACACATGCAACAGATTATTTAACTTCAGTCTAAAGTATCAGTATTTATATCATTTCTACTCTATGTTTTCTACCCCTCATCCTCATAGTTGTATTTTTCTCAAGATAGAGTCTAGTAGTTAGAGGTCCATTTTGTGGGAGGTTAGCTTACAATAAATGTTTAATGTTATTGGACCATAGAAGCACCAAGCCTGCCCCTTGTCCCTCTTAAGAAAATTCAATATCAACGATTGTTTTGGTGTAAGATGTATGCTCAATATTTCTTTTTTTTTGTCATCATATTTAAATGTACTACAATATATATGCTTTTTCTTTGCATGAAAATAAATTTGCAAGGATAGGAACCCACACATACCAGTTTCGTTACTTGTATTCTACCTTTCCCTGATGGTTCTAACATACCTTTTTTAATTCCTTTCCAATGCTATTATCTTATAACTTCTTATTTCTTTGTTATTTCATTTGAATATCATTAGAAACTCTTAAATACAGGGAAATTTGGATTGAGCTCAATGATTCCTCTTTCTTAGTGGAATATTACTTGTCTAACTATCACATACATCATCATCACAAAACAATTTTTTCTCTCTCTTTTATGTTAATGACTCTCTTATTGAGATCATAAATTGGTTGCATATAACTTCTATAATCTTTATTATAGCTTAATATAGTTTAATTTACTAACGTCTTTATGTCTTTTGATGTTTTTTTCAACGGACTATTAAATTCTCTCAATTTAAGGATATTCTTCCCATTGCATGGAATATATGTCAACTTTTGTACAAATATGCAAATTGACTAGTGATTGTTATTATATTACGTTCTAGTGTCATATCTTGGTTATTTCCTCCTATGGCTTTAACTCGTTTAGGTGTCATTATGTTCTCGACTTACCTTCATTTTCATTTCTATTGACAAGATTTAATTCTAAGAAATCCCTGATACAATAAGTATTCCACTTAATAAGATTTATGAAGGTGGAATAATCTCTTAATTCCTATGTTAACTTCTCATGCATCCATTCTCTACTATTTATAGATTATAATTGTAGGATCCTATACCTTGTCCTAATTTTTCATTCTGTCATTGGTGTGATTTATCTTGTACATAATTTTATTATATTTTATTCTTCCCCATGCAATAATTGTAATATGATGTATGATGGTGAACCACCCTTGATATTATAGACATGGTCTTTTAAGGTTGGTTAAGCGCCCATTTTGCATAGAATTCGATGACATATGGATTTTTTTTTTTTTTTTAACACATGGTGAATCGGTAACTATCAAGCTTGATCCAAGGGAGACCCGGGATCAAACCTCATAGCTGCCACTATAACACCAAGAGTATAACCAACCACCTGTAGATCGGGTATACTAAGATCCTATGATTTTAGCAAGAGCAGACTCAGACGGGTGGGGAGTCCGCCCCTCTAGCCGCCACCATAACAGGTCACTGTACTCCGTGAGATTTGAACTGAGGTCTCCTGGGCTTCGCCCGAGGAGACCCACCATTAAACCGCACATCACTGTATCAATGTAAGATTTGGATTTCTTAAGACCGTATGTCCAGTATAAATTTTGCTTCCCTAATGTTTAAACACCATATACTCAAATAGAATCTCTATTGCACAAATGTTGGAGTCGTTTGATATTGTGTTCCTAGAACAATGAAAAGCCAATCCTCTTAGCGCAACACATTGGTTCCATGTGCACTTCACATGGGCATGTAGGATTTTGTATTTTGATAAATGTCTGGGATGCTCCAAGGCGATCATACAGTTCACAGCGCATTGTTTAAACCTTAAACTTCCTTCCTGAACTTGTTCCTTGCCATTTTTTCTGAAAGCCTTCTTTGTCACTGCCGAGTGAGCACAACGAGAGTTGAACAACTACTCTATTTACAAGGTGTTCATGCTACATCCTCATTGTTACTGTGTATATCTAGTTAGAGAATAATTTTTAGGTGGGGTGTATTTGGTTTGTAAGTCTCTCCTATTAACCACCCTATATTTTACAATGCTAAAGTGGATTACTATGATATTGAAAGTCATACTCACAATTTGATACTGATGGCACTCAATTCCAACCACGACCTCTTGGATGGTTTTCCACTAGCTTTGCAGAAGAAAGTTTACTCGTGTCCCGAAGGTAATGCTAATCTCATTTTTATTTTATTTTACTGGGTTGTCATTGTGCAATTTCTTATCTTTTGTTAAACCCACATCTAGTTAATAGTGGTTCTGTTTTCTTATTATTGAGGGAGGGCATTCTCAGCTCTTGAAGTGTCTTCCTTTTTTTAGGCTTCCTGCACAACACACAACTAAATGATTTATTGATAGTTTATGTCGATGTTGCATCCATCCAAAACTTTCTGAGGCATCGTTAGTTCAAGGAGCCCTTAGTTTGTGCTCTTTTTCTTCCTAATATGGAGGATTCTTTTGTGTTTACAATCTTCTTCCGCTTCTTAGATTTTTGGACTATTTTTAGCGATAGCATAACCAATTTGGGTATTTCTATGTCTTCACTTCTTGGTTGAATGAAGAAAAACCCTCGGCGGAAGTTTCATTGGACAGGTAAGAATATTTATTTGCTTCACTTAAGCTATACCTTGTGGTTCTTCATATGACATATCCTATAGTTTTTCTTTTAATAGATGTATTTTTCAATGTTCCTTTTTCCAAAAGTAATTGAGGACATATTCATAACCGCCTTTTTACCATCACTTCACTGGAAACACATATCCCTCGAATTAGAAGGCTCCCTTTTCTACAGGTTGGTTCGATGTATATACTCCAGTGATGAGTTTATGGGGAATTTTCCAGATGGGACTTTTCTCTAGGTTGAAATTTCAGTATTGTGGCTTAGATTCATGTCTTCTCTGGGTTTATTCAAATGTTTCCTAACGCTCCTATTCAAAGACGATTGTATAGTCTTATGATCTGAATCGATACCCCTAAGGGTTTTATTCTACCTTCCAAAATTTATATGAACATGATTTTTAATGACAAACTTATCTTGTTCTATGGAGTTTATCATTCTCTCATTTCTACTCAAGTGTGAGTTATTCTGGTTTATTATTATTTTTCTTTTCCTTTCTAGAAACTATAGCGGATTTAAGAACAAAGAGTTAATCTGGTGTGGAGATTGTAAGAATATTTATTTTAGTGCAAATCGATGCGTGCAATTTTCATATATATCAGCTTCCAATAGTATTTTTACTTATTACATGTACAAAATTTATTTAATCCATGCCTTTTTGAAGAAGGATTAAAATTTATTGTATAATTTCCAAGTTAACTTGCGTCCATTGTTAAGTTTGAACATATAATTATCTATGTGCTAATGTGTATATTATTAAAAGAAATCGAATGCCAGATACTTTGTTTGTGTTTAGCTAGCACATATCATTCAGGTCATCTTGTGCTCTAACTACAACTCAACCTTTATGAAATCTACAGTTTTGTTTTTGTTCCAGATATGCCTTTTGCAATGTTGTCTCTATATATGAAGACAACTTATTTTATTTGTGTTTATACATATAAATTAGAATTTTTCTTCCTCAAAGACTGCTTCATATTATGCCTTGTTCCAAGCTATTGTTCCTCTTACTTTTTTTTTCTAATTCTACAGAGATGAACCCCTCAGTTGAAAACTCAGAACTGTTTCTTTTATATGTGTTTAATTCTCATCCTCTGCACAAATTTTCCTTATGAACTTACTGCTTTAAAATGGTGTCATTCAGTACCTGTGTTATGGTAATTATGTAGATTCAATATTGCTTCACTATCGATATCAAGATAAAATCTATATATATTGTGAAATTTCTGAACTCTTTTCATAAGATACATATGACTTCTCATGTCAAATGAGTTTCATTGCTAGAAATAGTTCTAAAATCTGACTAGGAAATGGTTAAAATCTATCTAGTTGTTCTCTAGTTTATCGTATCTTACGTTAAGTATTAATAAAATGAATATTTTGACAATTGAATATCATCAGGATTACACTTTCCCGTCCACCAAGGAAATCATCCTCATATCCTTATACCCCATATTCCAATAACCATTCCTCTTATTTATTGTTTGGTTATCTCATACTTATCCCTAATACATACATAAATTCCGGGTACTTGTTGCATACTATCCTATCTGTGCTTGATGTTAATTTCTAGAAACTAATTAGATTTTCCTTCTCCCATCCATTGAGAGTAATCATGCAAGACCAACTATGTCAAAATCCATTTTCTTTTCTTTTGTTTGAATAGTTGGATTAACTATCCAAAATTTGCACACGCTGTTGTATGGTGGTGTTAGGGTCCCACCCTAACCCCCTTATCTATGTAATGGGACCACGTCATAGTTAAGAGTCAATAAATCCCATATTAATAATTGTAAGTGGTTAATCCGCAATTAATAAAAGAACCACAGTTAGCTGCAAATGGGCAGTAGTATTAGATAGATGGTATTAGTAATAAGCGGTATTGACCCGTGGTATTACTCATAGGAGTCATATATAAAGGATAGTAACTCCCTGCGAGGAGCATCATGTCTTATTTTTGTAATCGAGCTCTGATCTATTGGAGGTTGCCCCCTCGAAGAGACAAGTGAACATTTCTCTTTGAATAATAAAGTCATTGCCATTCTGTGTTCTCGGTCTCTTTTCTTCACATATTTTGTATTTGGGTATCTTTTGCAGGTTAAGAAGCATAACAAGTGGTATCATAGCTCTTTCCAGGGACGGTGGGATCTCCATTTAGTAGCAATTTTTTTTTGGCTCGAGACATGTTCCGGCGTCTTTAAACCACAGGATCTGTCGTTGAGCACATAAATTTGCGGATTTGGGGAGGCATGCACACAGGAAATACAAGAGGTGGTCACGTCTGTTGGACTCCCTTGTAACCCCTGTGGGTACCC
>APFE031719986.1:0-20340 GCA_000404065.3 Pinus taeda
ACGAGTCGCTTTCTATCGACATCAGCACATTATCTAGAAAGTTGACTTAGGAATCGTCAGTACCTTGGAGTCTGCATGCATCAATGGCAGGTTTCTCGCCTTCGACGTCAGTTTTCTCATTGACTTGCGATCGAAGGATTCCATGAAATGTTCGACACCGACTCATTCATTCACATCTCATGGATTGTGCTGAGTACTTTGAGAACCACTGACATTACTGGTGGTCTCTCTCACGCTTGTTAACAGTTTACATCATTGACTGGTAATCAAGTGGTTTCTACCATGTTCGACATCGACTCATTTATTCACATGGCTAGAATCGTACCAATTCGGGAAGTAGAGATGAAGACCCTGGATCTAGTTTCCACCATCCAGGCTGCGAGGAGTTTTGTATTCATTATGTTGTAGACCAATCATAAACAGATGGCTGTGTCCATACTGTGTCTACACGAGTCTATGATTATGATGTATTATGAAATCATTCTTGTACCAGAATAGTTAGTTCAATAGTTAAAGTTTTTAATCTGAGTATGGGAATGCCTACCTCAGTATGATATGATATTATACATGTATTTTGTGTTGAAAATTGCAGGTTCCAACCGGGCTATCCGCAAGATGATCCTCAAAATGATTAAGTACTTCACCCTTCTTATATGACTTAACACCCTTATCTATTACAGGCTTCGTACTTTAGGGGGCAATCTGTTACACTGAATTTTGTCACCTTGACTATCTGCAGTTATATGGCTCCATCAATAGCCATATTGTCCTCTTTGTCAAGCCCCATACCTCTGCTCTTCATGTCAAAACTTCAAAAGAGAGAAAGTCACTTGAAAACATGTTTATCTCTGGGTACGCAGGTTCTCTCTACCTTGCCTGCATGTACGCACCCCAAATACACTGTACCTGCGTATTTATACGTACGCTCTATAAGTCAAGGGATGGGTGCGTACTCCTGTAAAGGTCAAAAGGCGCGAGTTTCATCTTAAAAAAGTTACTTGTGGTCACTTCTAGAGCTTCTAGAAGAGTGTTTGACGTGTATTGAGCGCCTCCAGATGGTTCATGCACCCCTATGATAGAGAAACTTATCCCATCAAGAGAGGAGCTACCCCATCCAAAAGAGGGAGTATCCCATTGATGTTGGAACTGAATAACTCCTCTAGAACACTATAAATACAGGCATTAGGGGCTAGAGGAGGGGAGGTTGAAAGCTGAACATTCCAAAGGGTAGATGCTGCTGGAATTAGGACTTCCATTGTAAACTTGTGAGGAGAGATTACCATCCTTTCTTGTTGCAATATTGGAAGTGGGTGAGCTTGTCAAAGTAGAGGAAATCTCTTGCTGGACCCTGGGAGGAGCTTGCACAACACCAAGGCTCAGGTTGTAATGGTTCCTTTTTTGTTTCCTTAATACAAATAAGTCCATTCTTCTCAATGATTTGTTGTTAATGAATTATTTCATGTACTCCCTGGTCTATGTGATGAATATGCTTTGTTTTATGAAATATTCAGGTGTTATGTAATCGTTTGCTTTGTTAGTGTATGCAGGTCTTAAGTGAAGGAGGAGCTCATCTGGATCAGCAAGGCTGGACTGCTACAACAAGCGTTGGACCTAAGGTAAGATCGAAAACATTTGAATTCTCATAGAATAATGTGTCTTTAGAGAAGGATTGCTCTTGTTTGGTTTGTTTGTCACTAGAGAGTCTTAGACTCCTAGGGAGGTTAGGTTTGTCCGCAAAAATAACTCTTTCCGCATGACAGGTTTGTCATGATATCTCTATCATAAGTATGTCATGATATCTCTTTCATAAGGCTCAGCATATCTCCTTCATATATTTGTCATAATATTTTCTCATATCACAGATAAGAACACCTAAAGAGGCCATTGTCACACCCTAGAATTAAGGCCTTGTAGGGCACTGTTATACCACAAGACTGAGACCCATTAGGGTGTTCTTATACCACAAGGATGAGATACAATCGTTTAGACCCATCAGATGGAATGATCATTATATCACTGCCAATTAATTATAGCCTTTGTGTGCAATTATTTGAGGCATACAAACCTTTCCTTTTACCCTATGAAATCCATGCAATTTGGAGTATTCTTGAAAAAACATAAATATATGAGAAAAAATAAAATTACTTAATTGTATTAATGCTACTTATGAGTAAAAAAGTACTCTCCAAGTTGAATCATTCAATTTGGCCTTGAAATGAAGGTTGGATGTGCATTTTTGTGAAGCAGGCCAAAATTCCCTTGCTTCACTAAAATGCACACCCAAACTTCATTTCTTGGCCAATATGATTAATTCAAATTGTATATTGTTTTTTTTACTATTACACACTTTTACATTGTTATATATTTACTAACCAGTAGAGAAGCAACAATGTTAATTTTCTTAGGGCTAGAATTCTTTCTCGTAGATAATTGCATTTTAAAACATTTTCAACATTTTCACATTGCATTCACCCCATACATTCATAAGCCATTATGTAGAGAGAACATTAGCAATAAAAACGCAATGGAACAGTCATAGTTCTATCATGATATCTCTGTCATAGGTCTATCATGATATATTTTTCATAAGGCTCAACCTATGTTTGTCATAATCTTTTCTCATATCACAAATAAGAAGACCGAAAGAGGTTGATGTCAGACCCAACAACTGAGGCTCATTAGCTTTTTATTAAACCATAAGACTGAGGCCCATTAGGGTGTTATTACACCATAAGACTGAGGCCCATTAGGGTTTTATTATACCATAAGACTGAGGCCCATTAGGGCACTATTTTTTTCTTTTTGTGGCAAAGATTCACATTATATTAACATGGAAATATACATAGATTACATGCAAAAAAACTTGGGGGGTCTTCTCCCATCAACCATCGAGGTTCTCTGCCCTTGGAGAGAAAAACCGAAGAAACTTTCTAGAATTTACAAATCAAGTCTTGTGCAATGCATTATCAAAACAATATTTAACCTAAACATTACAAATTTTAGAACACTCTTTATGTAGTGGGATTGAGCCATCAAGAGACATACCTTGAAGATAAGACAAAATATAAAAAAAAAAAAAAAAATTGTTTCATTGCTACACCACAACACAAAAATATGGCTCATCCTCGAGCCACTCAGCCCTTCTTCTATCCCCATGGATCTGGAACCTCTGTCCTTATTGAGGTTTTACTCTTGTTACTCCTGGTATAGTATGCATAGGGTAAACATGGAATCTCATTTCCTTAGATCTCTTTGAACATACTAGGAGGGGTTAGCACCACCATTGTTTCTCCAACTTCAAGTCCCATGCCTATCCCTAACCATTTCTCTCTTCTCCCTGATGTACCTAGTCATTCCTTTGGCGACTAGTGGAAAATATTTGGTCTTCTTGCATTTTTTAACTTCTTCCTGATTTCAAGCAACATTTAGGGGTAAGGTCCCCCTGTAAACCATTAAGAGGGAATAATCCCCTCCTACTGCTACAACTCCTAGAGTGGGAATTTTCCAGACACAGTTCTGCTATATGGATTTGGAAAGCCTTCCTTCAAGGGGTTTCAAGTTACATTTATTGGTGAGGTTGTAGCATCATGTGAGAACCATCCCTTTGAGTGGAGGGGGGCCTCCATGGTCCTGGACACCCGTCACAACTTAACCACCTCTCATGGATGAAATATCCTTTTTTGTATCTATCAGTTTAGGCTCTTCTAATGTAGTCTATTTTCACAATTGTGTTACCTTACCATGGCCACTCGCTAAGGCCCCTTCTCTCATCATTTCCTCCATCTCTTTCAATTCTCCTTCTACTCCCCCTGTGAGCTCCCTTAGACTCCTTAGTTTTGGTGCCACTCTTCTCCTCCTTCTCCTGGTTCCAACTTAAACTTCCCTCATCTCCTCTAATACTCTATTACTCGAAGACTTCCTTTCACCAATTATTTCACTTCTCAATTGTCCCTTGGGTGGTATTTTATACTATTTCACACTTCCCGCTCCTTCATGTTGCTTGTGTCCTTAACTCTGCCATTATGGTTTTATGATATAAAGCACTCTGAGTCTGCAAAAACTTCGTTTACAATCTTCCTTCGAATCCTTGATACGATGGTTCACATGTGCTACATGTCTTTCCAGAGAAAGTGTCAGCTTATTTTATATTTTTACCTTGGTATTAGCCTCATTCGTGTTCACTTCCTTGGAATTCTATGGTTTAATTTGACAACTAGCATGCTCTCTTATGCAACAAAAATTTGATTCAGCAATCTGCCCAACCGCTTTTTTTTGCTTCAAATAAGATTACGATGCAAGGAATGAATAATTTGGTGCAACTCCCAACATGCAATCTGACCTTCACTTGATTTTATGAGCCTTCACATGTTAAAGTATGTCATCACTAGTGCATCTAGTCTAAAATATTGTGACTTCCACTCTTAATTTTGTTGAAGAATTTTCATTCAAATACTTAATTACCTTCTTGGCCTTGAAAGCTTCTTTTGTATGTGTTTCTTGCATAGATCAATGCTCATTTATGATCCTCTTATCACAAACTTTTGTTATGCAATTATATGAATATATTCCCATATAGAACTAACTTCTTGAATAATGTCATCCCAAATAATTTGTCTAGCCTCAATTAAAGAAATATTACCTTTCAACTTGGTTTTGAACTCTATTATTTCATCTTGAGTTGACTTATACATACTATTAAGCTTATTGTTATTTTCATTTGCTATGTTCAAATGCCTCTCCTTTACATTCAACTGTTCCCTTCCCACAACCAAATCATCTTGGGTTTTCTTTAGTTCAACTTCTAAAATTATGAGCTCTACCATGACCTTTTTCAATTTCTCTAAGGGATCATCTGATTCAGTGGGAACCACAATGGTGCAAACATGAATTTTAAATAATTGTTGTAGGATCTGCACTTATTCTTGCAAAATAACAATCTCTTTATTTTTGTCAACTAATTCTCCTATTAATGGCCCTTTTTCTTTTTCAACTTGAGACAACTCAGTTGTTTGAGTGTGCTCAGTCCCATGCATTTTTAACTTCTTCCTTAATGATAGAACCTCAAATTTTGTGTTCTATAATAACTTCTTCATGTTGTGATGCCATATTAATTCTCATTTTATAAAACCTTTCTTTAATTTATTGATAATTATTATGCAAAGTTTCAAATGAAGAATGAGTTTCTTCTATTGTGAATGTTACCAAATCGGTGGAGATAGAAGAGGAATTAGTGTGCCCTGGATTTCCCAACTGCATTTGAAAACCACGCTCATTTGAAGATCCTTCTGTTAATTTGATTTGTATGTTTTCTTCAACCTCTGTTTGAATTCTAGTCCTCTTTTGTGACTAGGAATCCTCCATCTCAACATCTATCTATTCAAGATTAGTCCTCTTATGTGACTAGGAATCCTCCATCTCAACATCTATCTATTCAAGATTAGTCCTCTTCAAACTCTTCTCTTTTACCATAGGGGTTTAAACATCCATTCTTTGTTGCACCCTGCCACATGGTCAAGCTTCTTGATTTTCCATTTTCTCAATTTCTGGCTTGTTTTCGTGAATGTAAGGTGCATAACTAATTTCGACTGTTTTATTAGAAATTGTATCATGAGGGTCATATTTCCATTTTTCTCCTTTCTCAAAACAAAACTCCTTCAGCATCACTTCCACATGTGTAAGGTCTTGTCTGATGTTTATAATATATGGCCCTAAAATCTTCTCTAGCTTGAAAATATACTATCTTTGTGCATGAACAAAAGGTACGTGGTCAACATTGAGACTCTTCCTTATAAATTCAAGAGAAAAGTTCCTCATAGGAAAAAATATTTTCCTTGAAATGAAGGTTAGGCGTGCATTTTTGTGAAGTAGGCCAAAATTGCCTTGCTTCACTAAATTTCACACCGAGGCTTCATTTATTTTCCAATCTGTTTGATTAAAATGGTAGATTGTTTATTTAATGATTTTACACACTTTTACATTATTATATCTTTACTTTGATCTTAAATATGTATACTTTAGATTTCATACAACATACTAAGTTTTGCTTCGACTTGCCTTATGTGAAAATTGTGTATAAGTGGGAAACATAGTTATATAGTATATTTTTCAGACATGATGCAAGATTATATCCTAAGGTTAGGAATTTTCCAATCATGTCCCATTTCAAATTTCATTACTAAGAGTGTAATTAGTTTTTCTTGGGAGTGCATATTTGTTCTGACTGTTATCATTACCAGATATGATCAATTGTTATTTCGACAAACTTGAATTTTAGTGTATAACATTTCCCTTATGAAAATGACTATGGTATGTTGCATACAATGGTTTTATATTTAGGTTGGAATGATCATTATCACATAATCAATTAAGTATAGGTCCTAGTGTGCACTTATTCAAGGCACACAAACCTTGATTTAACCCTACAAATTAGATCCAATTTGTCATATTCTTGTAAAACATAAATTTCTATGTGCAAAATTAATGTTAATTATGAGTAAAAAATTACTCTTCAAGTTGAATCATTTAATTTGGCCTTGAAATGAAAGTTGGGAGTGTAATTTTTGTGAAGCAGGCGAAATTTGCCTTGCTTCACTAATTGCACACCCAGGGTTCATTTATTGGGAAATCTGATTGATTAAAATTGTAGATTGTTTATTTAATGATTTTATACACTTTTACATTGTTATATATTTACTTCGAGCTTAAATATTTATACTTCAAATTTCATACAACATTTTAAGTTTTGCTTCAACTTACCTTATGTGAAAGTTGTGTATAAGTGGTAAACATAGTTATGTAGGATGTTTGTCAAACATGATGCAAGCTTATATCCTAAGGTTAGGAATTGTCCAATCATGTCCCATTTCAAAATTCATTACCAAGAGTGTAATTGGTTTGGTCTAGGAGTGCATATTTGTTTTGACTGTGATCATTGTCAGATATGATCAATTGTTATTCCAACAGACTTATGTATAACATTTCCTTTATGAAAATGATTATGGTATGTTACATAAAATGGTTTTATATTTAGGTTGGAATGGTCATTATCGCACGGTCAATTAATTATAGGTCCTCGTGTGCATTTATTTGAGACACACAACCCTTGACTTTAACCCTACGAAATCGGTCCAATTTGGCATATTCTTACACAACATAAATTTCTATGTGCAAAATTATTATAAATTATGAGTAAAAAAGTACTCTTCGAGTTGAATCATTCAATTTGGCCTTCAAATGAAGGTTGGACATGCATTTTTTTGAAGCAGGTCAAAATTGTCTTGCTTCACTAAAATGCATGCCCATGCTTCATTTATTAGTCAATCTAATTGACTAAAATTGTAGATTGTTTCTTTAATGATTTTACACACTTTTACATTGTTATATCTTTACTTTGAGCTTAAATATTTATACTTCAGATTTCATACACCATTCTAAGTTTTGCTTCGACTTGCCTTATGTGAAAGTTGTGTATAAGTGTGAAACATAGTTATGTAGGATATTTGTCAAACATGATGGAAGGTTATATCCTAAGTTCAGGAATTGGCCAATCATGTCCCATTTCAAATTTCATTACCAAGAGTGTAATTGGTTTGGTCTGGGAGTGCATATTTGTTCTAACTATGATCATTGCCAGATATGATCAATTGTTATTCCAACATACTTGAATTTTAGTGTATAACATTTCCTTTATGAAAATGACTATGCTATGTTTCATAAAATGGTTATATATTTAGGTTGGAATGATCATTATTGCACAGTCAATTAATTGCAAGTCTTGGTGTGCATTTATTGGAGGCACACAAATGTTGACTTTAACCCTACAAAATCGATCCAATTTGGCATATTATTATTGCACAACAGAAATTTCTATGTGAAAAATTAATGTTAATTTTGAGTAAAAACGTACCCTCAAAGTTGAATCATTCAATTTGGCCTTGAAATGAAGGTTGGGCGTGCATTTTTGTGAAACTGATCAAAATTGCCTTGCTTCACTAAAATGCATGCCCAAACTTCATTTATTGCCCAATCTGATTGATTCAAATTATAGAGTGTTTCTTTAATAATTTTCCATGATTTTGCATTATTATATGTTTACTTTGACCCCTAAATAACTATGCTTCAGATTTCATGCAACATTCAAAGTTTTGCTTCAACTTGCATTATGTGAAAGTTGTGCATAGGTTTTACTTCAGCTTGTTGTTGGGAAAAACAATTGTCCTTTTAATTCAGAGAAATAATTTAAACTATTCACAATCTATTATTTCTAGTTGTGCCTACTACACTATGAATTTAAATTTGTGTTCCTAGTTAAGTTAATTTCGCGTATATAGAATAAAGTTCCTTTTTCACCCTCATTCTCTTACACATACCCCGTCCTCATCACATTCTTCATTTCACACAAATTCATAGCTTTATGCAATATGTGTCAGAGCACTAACCAAAGAAATGCCCCTTTCCCCCGCACCCTCCCCCACTCATGTACAGGACTTTCTCAGAGAATTTTGTTAATCCTAGTGTCAGAGCACCCACCGACGAAACGACCACTCACAAAATGAAAATTGAATACCCATATTCATTATTTCTAGTCTACAAACCGCTCTTTCTAGTTTTCCTATTACATTACGAATTAAATTTTATGTTCCTAGAAAAATTAATTTAGTGTTTACAGAATAAAGTTCCCTTTGCACCCTCATTCTCCCGCAAATACCTCGCCCTTTTCACGTTCTTCACTCCACAAAAATTCATAGTTATATGCAACTGATCTCGCACACAACTAATCTATAAAAGTTTTAAATGGAAAAGAGTTTAAAAGTAATTTCGTGTATGTGGAATAAATTTCCCTCTGCACCACCTTACTCCCACACTTATCGTGTCCTTCACACATCCTTCATTCCACATAGATTTACATCTCCATGCAATTGTTCTCCCGCACAACTAAATCTATAAAAGTTTTAAATGGAAAATAGTTGAAAATGAAATAGTAAAAGATAAGCGCACTAGAAATAATTATCTTATTGCCAGTGCCATAGCACTAACTAAATAAATGGCCCACCTCCACTCACGTAAAGGACCTGCTCAAAGCATTTTGTCAATTTCAGTGTCAGACCACTCACCGACAGAATGACAAAATTAGTCTTTTTTATTTTAAAATCATTTGTCAGGCATGACAAATACCAAAAATAAAAACACCATCCACCAAGGGAACTATGTTGTATTAGGACTTGCTCAGCCAATGGAAAACTACAAATAAGATTTCCAAGACTTGGAAAACTATTTTTGAATTTATAGGAAAAGAGAACTATTCAACATTTTTTCCAAAAACTTCGATTAAAACTGCAAAAACTCAGCAAAATAATATAGATTCAACGCACTCTAAACATGAGGTGAATGAAATCTTGAATTATTGTAATTGTTATAATATTTACTCATAAATAAATATGAAATCTCAAGATTTCCAAACAAAATTACAAAAGTATTATAATAATAACACACATGAATAAATGTCATTTTTATAATATTTGCTCATAAATAAAATGAAAAATAAATTGCAAAAGTATTATAATAACATACTTCAATAAATGTAATTGTTATAATATTTATGTTGACACATGTCAATTCTAAAATTTTGGCAAATAATTTTGATGTTTCCCCAATTTAAACATCTCTCTTAAAACAAATTAAATTTAAAAAATTTAAATTTAAAAAAAAAAATGTACTAGTAAGTGGGACTCTACCAATGTGTTGACGGTGTTGGAAATTCATCAACTAAGGGGGTCTCCCCGATGTGAAGTCCCAATTAGACCTCACACCATTTTTAATAGGAGCCCCATCCGGAGTATTGGCCCAGTTGCCATATATATTTATAGATTTTCCTTGGCTTTAGATGTTAGCAAGAGAGAGAGAGGTGTGTATGTGCCTTTGCGAAAAGCAATAAGTGTTCCTAGTGAATGTTCGGTTGCAGGTATATCAAGGTTCTTCCACTGCAGAGGAAGAAAAGGTGAGCCTCTAAGAGAGAGGTAATAGTACCACACTAGTGGAGGCACACACAAGAAAAAGAGAATCACCTAACATGAAGCAGAATAGTCCACATAGATGCGGCGATTGTTACAACACATTTTCAATAAGATAAGCACAAAAATAACTAAAATAGTTCAACTACTTTAGTATAGGTGAAATAAAACATGAATTGTAAACACTCATGGAACAATCTTACAAATATTCGCAATCCATGTATGAAAATGTGTCAGCCATCAGTCAGCCATCATGCTTCAAGTATTAATTAAAAGCCCCAAGATACATGAATACAACGAATATCACTAGCTCCAATAGTGGAGCATTGGAGCCACAACTTGCTCTGCATAAGTACAAACTCTATCTCTTTGATGCCTTATGGGAGAAGCCAAGGTTAAAAGTCCTTTCCTTGTACAATGAGGATGTATATATATTAAATGGGGTGATCCTTCACCTCCCTTGCGACACTTGGGCTACCCTCATGACTTTCGACTTCTCTAGGAAACTTTGACTTCCTACATGACTTTTCACGTTATATGAATGACTCTTGGACTTCCACTTTACATTATATTTCTTCAATATTTAATTGTATATTCCACAAAATGATGTGCCACATGATGACTCATGACATGACATTGACGACATGGACTGCATGATGACATGGCAATGCCAAGCCATTCTTTGTTGCTTATGTTGTGTCTCCTAAAATATGGATCATGGCCTTCTTCTTTGTCCTCAAAATGGCTTAGAGACGAGGAGTCTTCAATGTAACTTGATCTCTAGTTATTGTCTCCATTTTATGTCCCTTTGCTTCCTCTTGATTGATCAACTTGTCTTTGCAGCAAATGAAGTGTCTTCTTGCATGGTCTCCTTGTCCATCTCCCACATCATCATCCTTTCATGGTATGATGGAATGCATGCATCTACAATTCTCTCATGACAAGACGACGTCAATTTGATAAAACCCTAGTCTAAGATGATTCATCATGATCCACTGACTGAGCTAGAATCAAGTGGCAGGTTGAGAGAGAGGCTCAGTGACTACATAGTTACATAGCTCAGGCAGTGAGAGTTTAGTCTTGAGCCTTAAGACTGTGCAATGTGTAGTTCAGGCTGTACTAAGCAAGTCAACTACGCAGTTCTGGAGTTGAAGGAGCCAAGATGAGTGATTGAGCATTTTTTATACTTACTATGCATTTATGGAAGGAAGAGGAGGCCAGGTGATTATGCAATTACGCAGTTCAGGAGCTCATGGCTGAGGCCTGAGCCTTGAGACATTGAGATGTGTAGTTCTAGCTGGGCAAGGGAGAGAGATTGCGTAATTTTGAAGGTCAGAGGCTGAGCTTGAGCACTGTAATATCGAAGTGTGTAGTCTTGGAAGGCAAAGACTGTGGATTGCGTAGTGCTAAGGGAAAAGGGTGTTGCTGGAGGGTGAGACTATGCAATGCACAGTTCAAGCTGGGTAGAATGAGGCTGATTGGCCCGGTCAAGCAGCTTTCCCAATTGGACTAAGTGTTGTATCAGTGAGATGAAGATGAGCAAGAGAGAGATTATGAGCATGATCACACACTTAGATCATTTGACGACATGACAAGGAATACTCAAAACATATGAACAACACACCTTCCTCAATGCAACAAGTTTGTGACGTCTCCTACCTAGCACGACACAAAAGATACACTTTGCGACAAAAGCAGTGACACTTGTGCAACAATGATTGAAACTTTGAAAATGTGTGTGAAACATTTATACGTGATAAGAAAAACTCATTATCAAATGTTTCCCCTTGAAACAATCCAAAACTCCATTGTATGTGATAAGCACAATTCCCACACCAAAATATGACACTTACGATATGACAAAAAAATTGCGAATGACACTTGATAAATGCAAACGAGAGTGAAAGAAACACATACCAAAATGAAGATAACATGAAAATGGCACTAATTAAAGTGAGACAAAGAAAAAGCAATAGTCAAAATCATGAAAATGACACTCACGAAAGAAATAATGTGAAAACGTGATAGTTTGCAAAATTCACCGAAA
Source organism: Pinus taeda (assembly GCA_000404065.3). Taxonomy (NCBI): domain Eukaryota; kingdom Viridiplantae; phylum Streptophyta; class Pinopsida; order Pinales; family Pinaceae; genus Pinus; species Pinus taeda. The sequence goes on from APFE031719986.1 coordinate 12,058, forward strand.
TAGAAGTACAAACATAGCTAGAAGTGAGAAATTGTCAATGTTAGTGCACACTGACTATCGACATGGATTGAACATAGCGCAAGAACTACCTTGATAGACTATGTTATAATTATTCAAGCTTGCATGAAGAAGTGCACTCATGAATTCATTATGGACTGAGCATGTGTGAGCAGGGTACTTCGACACTTACAATCCAACAAGGAGATCAAAGAATTAACAGATCTATAAGTGACTATGGAAAGGTTAATCACAAGATCCACAGTAGGTTCCAAAATTCAAGTATTGGAAAAAATTTTGAGGGTGGGAGACACACTGGCAAAACTCCATCTTCTCTACCTTGGTCAATTCTTGTCTAGTTCTTCAGGGAGTGTTGATTCATCATTCATATTACCATGCCTTCCCCACTTACCCCATGTATAAACATAGTCCCCTTCATTCATTAACTTAGTTAAATACAAAATAAGATCAATGATCACACAAAGTTTTGAATCAAGATAGGCTAATGAAGTTTGCGAGCTTTATATTTTCAGAGTATATTTTTCCATCTCTAATGTTTCTCTTTTGCTAGCAGGCTTCGATAGTACCCCGACGGAGTCACTTCAGGGACACAAACATTTCTCTACTACCACCGAGCCTAGATAGTACCCTAACGGAGTTGCATCACAACCGCCCCCGTGCAAGCTCGCGACGCAAGGGCCTTGGGTGGGGCACCTCGACTAGCCTCGATTAGGCCCTGTGTCACGTTCCTAGGCAAGGGTGGGCAAGGTGCCCCTGCCGAGGCCCACAGACCACGGGTGGGGGTAGTTGAGGTGCCCCCACCTAAGCCTGCAGCCTAACAGCCCTAGGCCACAGTCTTGGGCAAGGGCTCGCTAGGCGCACTTGCCCAGAATCCATGGCTCAGGGGCCCTAGGCACCTAGGTACCTTGGGTCACGAGCCTGTGCACCTAAATTTGACTACCGGAATCGACCCTAGGCGCTTAGGTCCCTTGGGTCACAAGCCTCTGCACCTAAAGTTGACTACCAGAATCGACCCTAGGCACCTTGGTACGCAGGCTTGGGCAGGGACCCCTTGGCCACCCGCACCAAGGCCCATGGCCCTAGGCACTCAAAGCCTCTAGGCGAGGGTGCCTCGACTACCCCTTGTAGGCCCGCAACCCAAGGGTCTTGGGTGGGACGCCTTGACCACCCCCGCCCAGGCCCGCAAGCCCAGAGGCCTCAGGCACCAAGGGTCAATTCCCAAAATTGAACCTAGGAGCCCCAAGGCCCCTGGGCGAGGGGGGTCGAGGCACCCTTCCCAGGGCCCTTGGTTCATAGGCAGGCACGAGGGCGATTGAGGCACCCCGCCCAAGGCCCTCAGTTGTGGGCATAGGTGGGGGCAATCGAGGAACCCCCACCTAGGGCCCTTGGGTCATAGTCCTTGGTGTGGGCGGTTAAGGCAGCCCCTCCCATACCTGTGGCCTAACAAATCTAGAACTTATTGTCAATTCTCAGAATCTACCCTAGGCACCCAGGGCCATGGGCTTTGGCGTGGGCGAACGAGGCACTCTCACTCAAGCCCATGGCCTAGGGGCCTTGGGCCTGGGCCGGGACAACCAAGGCTCCCAGCTCGAGCCCACAACCCAGGTACCTTAGGTGTTGAGGGTTGATTCCTAGAATCGACCCTGTGCCATGGGCCTGAGCGTGGACAGGCGAGGTACCACCACCCAGGCCCACGGATAAGGTTGGGTAGGGGCGCCTCACCTGCCCACACCCAAGCCCAAAACCGAGGGCCCCCGGGCCATGGGCCTCGATGGGGGCACCTTGATCACCCCTGCCTAGGCCCGTGACCCTGGGTGGGGTGCCTCGATTGCCCCCGCCCAGGCCCGCGGCCCTGGGCAAGGGTATCTCAACCACCCCTGCCCAGGCCTATGACCCAACAGCCCTGGGCACCTATAGTTGATACTAAGGTGCCCTCACCAGGCCTATAGCATAAGAGACCTAGGTGCTTAGGGCCCCTAGCCGACAACCTTAGCTGTGGGAGGTCAAGGCGCCCAGGCCCGCGGTTCAGATACCTTGGTCCCTTAGGCCGCGGGCCTGTGTGGGGGTGCCTCTATGTCCCCCGCCCATGCCCCTAGGCTAGGGGACCTAGGTAGGGGCGCCTCGACCACCCCTACCTAGGCCCACATCCCAGAAGCCTTGGGCAACCATCATTGATTCTCGAAATCGAACCTAGGCGCAAAGGGCCCCTGTGTCGTGAGCCTGGGCAAGGGCTCCTCGACCCTCCCCCCCCCCGCTGGGTCGTGGGCCTGCACTAAGGTGGTCGAGGTACCCCCGCACACGCCCATGCCCTAGGAGATAGAGATTTTGAAGAGGTTGCTACTAGAAGAAATAATGTTGAGGTGGGAGTCTGTTGAGCCCAGTCATAGATCTAGAAGACTCTTGAAACCTAAAATAATGGGCATGCATGTTGACTCAGATGGGCACCAGTTGATGAAAGAGAAGAATATCGGTCATCATCATCTACATCCAGTCATGCATCTGAAGATGCCGTAAATTTTGATAGTGTGTCAGAACATATCAATGATTTTGAATAATTGTCTAAGACAGTTTATGTAAATGATGTTTGCATGGTAACTTGAAATACATATTTTAACTTCCATATGATCTTACATGAATTTATGATTCATTTCTATGGTTTTTGGATTATATGTTTTAATCATGATAAATTCATTTATTTAGAATATCCACATTGCAACAATAACTTAGAGAAATAATTTATGTTTCAATCAATCTACAAGTATTGATATTGTGATTAAAAGTAAAAATATATAATAGAAATTAATGTTGAATTTTTAAATTATACATTGATATTGCCATGATATTATTTATTGTTATCATTTGATATACCACAGTTAAAAAAATATTGCAATTTTAATGCCTCATTAAAGGGGACAATTCATTTTGATGGTTGATTTTTATGTTTTTGTTGCAATGGGATAAGTTGTTTTAGGCTAAGATTTGAAAAGAGCTATACTTTTAGCCTTTAAAAGAAAAATTACTCTTGGAAGAATGACTCTTTCATTACGGTGTTCACTTTTTAAGTTTTTTTAGTCCTATAATTTATGTATAATGTCATGGTTGCAATATATTGAAAACTTAAGGTTTTTTAATTCATGGTTGAAAATTTTGTCAAAATTTTAAGGTTTTTTTGAGTTGTGATATTTTATATTTAATGCTATAGTTGGAAAATAATAAGAATTTTAGGGTTTTTCGATTCAAGATATTTTATTTTTAACAGCATGGATGAAAATTGTTGGAATTTTAAGGTTTTTCGGGTCCCATTATTTTATCTTTAATGCCATTGCTAAAAAATGTTGAAATTGTACCCCGAAAAAAAATGTTATTCTAGTATCAACACTTTTCATTGAGTGTGTTTTTTTCATCTTTTTTGCACAAGAAAATTGTTTTTACTACCATTCTTAAAAAATATTGAAAGTTTACCCTTAAAAAACATTCTTCCAGAATACACATTTTTCATTTTTGGATTGTTTTTCATGTCTTTTGGGGGTTTTTGGCTAGAGTTCTCATTTTGAGTTTACAATTCTCATTTCAAAGTTTACATTGTTATATGATATTCTCGGTTCAAAGATGGATCAATTTGAACATCTTTACGAGTGCCTTCAACAAATGAATTAACTTCCTCGCATGATAGATATGAAAACCTATTTCCTTGTAACATGTAACATACTACGTTGGAAAATGTAGCTAGGTTCGGTCTTCATACTTGTACTTGAAGTCTAAATGTAATATATCTATCAAAAGGAATTTTATTATTATTGAAATTGACTTATTAAAGCTTGGATGTTATGCTTGGGTCATTTGTATTAGTTCAAGCCTCCAATGTAGGCTTTAGGTTATTTGTGAGAGTCATTTATTGTTTGACTCCTTCATCAAGTCATCCCCTTTAGAAAAGTATTCTACTTGGCCTCTTCAAAGTCCTCAAGAAAGTCTTCATCAAAGTCTTCAAGTCAACCTCAAGAGAATTATAATCAAAAGAACTCATGTCGTCTCAATTAAAGGACACGTCTCTTCATAATACATGTCGGTTCATTTTAGGATGGAAAAACCACTATATATACATTACTAGGGTCTTTCACCAATTTCAGATTTCACAATCACAAAGAACTTTTGGAGATCACATAGAGGAAGTTTCAGTATATCTCAGAGGGAGTTTCTGTATGTCTCAGAGGGAGTTTCGGTGAAATCTCAGAGACAGTTTCGGTATTCATTACAGTGAGAAGTTTGGGTCTTAGTGAGACATATCCTCGTTATATCATAGTTAATGAAAAGTGGACTGTTCATAATACCACAGTTTGTTGACTTGTTGTAACTACGGTTAGGTGGGCTTAGTGCCACCACTAAATTAAAGTTTATCATTGTTATGACCTCAGAGATAATGAAGTGATGATGTATTCGATGGTAACACATTGAAAGGAAGAAAGGTGACTTGATGGGGGTAGACTCGAATGTAAGGGTCTTGGTCTTCTCATCCTTGAATCCACTAAAGGAAAAATTTGTGACTGGGTTTTCCCCTCGAGGGGGTTTTACCTTTACAGTGTGCCTATATATTGTGTTCTATTCTTTTGTTGTTTGGCATTAATCTTGATGATAAGAAAGGATAATTAAGGAATCTAACACTAATAATGAAAACATCACAAGTTAATGTCATAATAAGGGAAAATTGTTTTAACTGCCACCTCTATTGATTTTCCAAGATGGTATCATAGCTATGGTCAAAGTCAAAGGTAGTTGGAAGAACACTCATACATCCTTGAAACACTCTCAGTGAGACAGTTCAGATCATTCCAAATATTGGGCTCTTAGTATTTAGGTGGAGGCACAGTCTAAACATTTCAGTGATGGCACAATTTAATGGAGATATTACTTCCTTATATTTTACATAGATGATTTCACTAACCAAAGAATCTCACACTATAACGCAGAAAATGAAGTTTGATCATCTCCAAAATATAGTTCGGATTACACAATAAGACAAATGCAGATTAGGTTTCACCACAGAAAAGTTTTCAATGCTACATAATTTTGATGCAATCTTTGTCCCAAAGTAATTACAATAATAAGGGTTCACAACAGTAAGAAGGATTCAATGTCTTCACAGCAAAGAGGTCTAGGTTCCACCACAAATGAATTATTGGTGATGAGGTCTTAGTACTATCACAGAGTTAGGACCTCAATCTTGGTAGCATTGCGGAGATGATGTATCGTTTCAAACTCAGTGACATAAATCTCAGTATACAGTTCAAATATGAAAACAGAGGAGTAAAATAATTCAGACTGTTTTCAAAATGGAGTAAAGAACTCGCAAAAGAAGCAAGTGTGGATACACAATTCAGATGCCACAATATTTTGATATACCACAGAAAGTCAAGCTCGATAAATCTTAGAAATAATCTTGTGAAGCAGTTCTAGCGTGAAGTTCAGTCTGCCTGTGGAGATCTATCAAGTGCAAGTACAAGGTATCAGATCTAGGAACTCAAGTAAGTTGTTAAGAAGCACAAGGTATGGAATCACAGGGTACATAATCTTTTAGATTTTCAATTGATTCTAGCCTAGGACAAAGATTGTACTCTCTAAAATAAACTAGAACTTTAGTCCTTATCCTCTAGGGTTTACAAGTAACCTAGGATATCAAATAAAAGGTCCCTCTTATGTTTGAAAGATTCCCTCCTCCATGATTATGTAGAAGATCTAACTTAAGCAATTAAATTATGTCTTTCGTATCACATGTTATGCTTGTAAGTATGTTCTACAAGTATAAAATATGAAGCCTTAACACTTCAAGGAATTATTATCAAGTTTGCCAAGAAATATCTCTAGGTATGTCTCAAAACATACACCTTACAGGATTCCCTTAAAATATGACCACCTTATTTTTGCATTACTAACATTTTTATTTCTAACTTTATTGCATCATAATGATTCTTGTTTTGGGTGATTCATCTCTTGATAAATCTACCCACCCCACTCATATTCTTAACTTATTTTTTATAGCCCTAGACAGATTCTAGAAAACTCTAACCAAAGGGTATGGTAATGTGAATGTTTGAAACCCTAAGATTCTTAAGGGATATTGTGGAATGTTATTTGAAGTTGTATTGATGATGTCATGTTTTGGATTTTAGTATGATCAGGAGAACCTAACTTGTTAGGTTTAAAATCTTGAATCTTTGAAATATTAGTAATGTTGGGTTTGCTATGTTCCTATGATTGAAACCCTAACTCATTAAGGTTTGGTGGAATGTCTGAGAAATGCCCTTATAATGTCTTAGAAATGATTTCCCTTGGTATGGGTATTTGTTTAATCAAACCGTAGTCTAATCATGTTTGTATGTCTAACTCCTATTTGATATTTTTGTGAAGTTGGATTTTACTAACACATGATATGAAATGTCTTTGCATTATTATGAAGGCATTATTATGAAAACTAGGCATATATAGATATGTCCTTTTGGTTAAAACCCTAGCTTGGTCTAGGTAAGATGTATTAATGTTGTCAAACATATGATACACTTTTGAATGATAATTAATTCCTAGATATGTGTCATGTTGACCTAGTTATTGATGGTAATAAGTTTTAGGATTTAATGGAAGTCCTTGTCTAAGTTTCTAGGATGATAATATTTGGAAATCTATTGTTTTGCAGTTAAACCCTAGTAGTAGTTAAAATTGTCTAGTATGTGTGATATAAAAATCTGAGATCTATTTATATAATGATTGTTGAGATTGTGGAAATTAAATTCTAGGGTTTTGGAGTTGAACCTTAGTAGAAGTAAAAATATTTTATGTATGATAGTTGGAGATTGTTGAAATCTGAGGTTTGGTTGGGATTGATGGTTGGTTGGAAATCTAGGGTTTGCAACCAACCCTTATGGAAGTTGGTCATGTTAATGACTAAGTTGTGATTGATTCTTTTGTATGAAACTCTATTGAGAAGTCTGTGTAGGTGTTAACCCCGTAGAGAAATTACCTACATATGAATTCAAAAACACATAAAATAAACAATGCGAGAGCATAACATATAAAACACATATACACAGATATTTCCTTTGGATCCCAAAACCGGGACTACCAGCTTGATTTTTCATTATGTTCCTTTCAATGTTACAATACATATTTCTACATGCCAAAGCATCCAATACCATGGACCAAAAACCATCACGTCCAAAACCATGGACCAAATACCATAGGTAGGTTCACCCAACCTAATATAGGGTCCAAAAAAAAAAATTCTCGGGGCAGCGAAGGGGGGCTACCCGCCCCCAACTTCACTACGAAGGTTAGTCATGGAAAGAATATAACACAACCCAACATTCTCCCACTTGTTGTTTTCTTTCCACAAGGGGCCACAGGAGAGCTTAGTCATTTTTTCAGCACTAAAACACCCATTGTTTCCCTACACCAGGAGAGCTTCTCGGAGCTCACAATTTTTGTCAATGCATCTGCAGTATTCTTCAAAGTCTCCACCTTTACCAGCAACACCTTTTTGTCTTCTATCATTTCCTTCACAAAGTGATATTGAACATCAATGTGCCTTGTCTTTGAATGGTAAGCAGGGTTCTTTGCCAAGAAAATTGCACTTTTGCTGTCACAGTCTATCCTTATAGCTCCCTATACTAACCGCATACTTGAACACAATCTCTGCAACCAAACTGCTTCCTTGCTTGCATGAGTGGCTACCATGTATTCTGCCTCTATAGTTGATAGTGCCACTACAGATTGTTTCTTACCCATCCAAATAATTGCTCCTCATAATAGGTTAAACACATACCACTTGTAGATCCTCTCTAATCCAAATCTCCAGCCCAGTATGCATCAACAAAGCCACGGATATCCGAAACTTTTTCCAATCCTGGTATTCTTTGGTAGCACAAACCATAATCACTAATGCCATGCAAATACCTGAAAACCTGCTTCACTGTTGTCCAATGCTCCTTCCCTGGTTTTGACATAAACCTACTCAATACTCCCATTGCATGTGCAATGTTTGGTCTAGTACAGACCATTGCATACATCAGGCTATCGACTGCACCTGCATATGGAACACAGGACATATCATCTTCCTCTTCTTGTGTCTTGGGACGTTGTTCAACAGATAGCTTTACACCTACAGGAATAAGAACCTTCACCAGTTTACTATCTTGCATATTAAACCTCTGCAGTATTGTCTCGACATACTTCCTCTAGTTTAACCAGAGCTTCCTCTTTGCCCAATCTCTTTTAATT
>APFE031719989.1:0-89361 GCA_000404065.3 Pinus taeda
TTCAAGTATGGGGTTAGTACAGGGAGCTATAAGGATAGACTGTGACAGCCAAGTGCAATTTTCTTGGCAAAGAACCCTGCTTATCATTCAAAGACAAAGCACATTGATGTTCAGTATCACTTTGTGAGGGATATGATAGAAGACAAAAAGGTGTTGCTGGAAAAGGTGGACACTTTGAAGAATATTGCAGATGCATTGACAAAATCTGTGAGCTCTGAGAAGTTCTCTTGGTGTAGAGAAACAATGGGCGTTTCAGGGCTTGAAAAATGACTAAGCTCTCCTGTGGCCCCCTGTGGAAAGAAAACAACAAGTGGGAGATTGTTGGGTTGTGTTATATTCTTTCCACATAGTTAACAAGGGGTTTGAGGGTACCCGTAACCCCATTTTATGGGGTCTCCGGGGCAGCGCCCCCAAAAATTTTGGTTTTGGACCCTATGTTAGGTTGGGCGGACCCACCTATGGTTTTGTGCATGATTTTCGCACATGTTTTTTGGACGCGATGGTTTTCGGTCCATGGTATTGGATCGATGGTTTTCGGTCCATGGTATTGGACGTGATGGTTTTTCGGTCCATGGTATTGGATGCTTTAGCATGTATAAATATGTATTGTAACATTGAAAGGAACATAATAAAAAATCAAGCTGGTAGTCTCAGTTTTGAGATCCGGTGGGAAATCTCTGTGTATATGTGTTTTATGTTTTATGCTCTCGCATTTTTATTTTTCCTGTGATTTAGAATTCGTATGCAGGTAATTTCTGTATGGGGTTAAAACCTACATTGACAGGACTATAAAGTGAAATATATGTGTTATCGGGTCCACTTCCTCATCGCATATCACAATCAGCGGGGTCCGAGGGTTATATATAAGGCACGCTATAATATACCGGACCCACCAATAACTATGAATTCAGATGTATAAGATTTCTCCTTGTATATTCCTGTGTATTCGATAAAGTATTGAGGCTTGGGCTTTTTCAAGGGGAAGTCATCCATTGTGGACCCACCAACAATATTAACATATATGTATATATATATTTCGGGTCTGCTTTCCCAAATCACTTATCGCAATCGGTGGAGCCCGAGGGGTTTTTCAATATGCAAAGCAACGATATGGTGGACCCACCGATGATTATAGATCTAGGCATATAATATTTCAGGTCTAGCCTAATGGTCGGACGCAGGTTTTTCTGTATATTCTTGTGTTTTTTCAAAAAACATTGAAGTCGGGGTTTTTCAAAGGGAAAGCTTATGTTGCGGATCCGAAGGGATTATTAAACGTGGCTTATATGAGTTTCGAGTCCGCCTCCCCAATCCTCCACCACTGATCTACCCTTCATGGATCTAACGATCCACACAAATTTCGGATGAACAAGTAGCTCGAGGAATGCCTATCCAAAAAGAGGTATCCTCTTTCCTCCTAGCTGCTACGTGTCATTTGAAGAGTGGAATCGGGACCTTCCTTGCAATACCAGTTACCACTTAGACCCCTTCCAAAATACCATTTGGTTTAGTGTTATGCAATGACTTTCAATATAAATTGGATTTTCGTTTGCGGGACTTGATCAATGCATGGGTTAAAAACCAGGGGGTGATTATTTCACACTTGTCCCTTTTGATGTTATAAATTGACATGAAGGCAAGATTTGTGTTTTTTTAAAAGCATTTTTATCATATTTGTATAAGTATGACTGATGTTCGTTATCTTTGTAGGCAATGACCGAGAGAAGGCAACCGAGGTTGAAGAATGGATGCATAAGCTTCAAGTATGACTACAGATAAAAGATGCATGAGCGAATACGAAGAGTTATCTATGCAAATACGTTATTTAAAGATTTGGCTTCAGGCATTGGCAGTCATGTTTCCAGGTGTTGCCTGTGTATTTGGAAGGTGAAATCACCCCAGGTTTCATCATGAAGAGATGACACATAGTCATCCTCTTCTAATCAACATCTATTCATTTCCCCAGGAAATGAAGTGCTCCAATGATAGGAAATGCCTTCTACGTGTTATCAGTGACACCGATGGCTCTACATTTGTGTATTCGGATCAATATATTGAAAAGAACAAGGAAAGAGGAAGGGTTACAAGGAAAGAGGAAGGGTTAGGGCCTGAGGCATAAATATTACTTCCAGATAGGGGAGAAGGGCTTTTTTGTTGGGAGAAAACAACTTTGATTTATTGTGAATAAAGATGATTGTTTGATTCAAGAAGGAGCCTGTTGTTTCAGATTTATTTTCCTTTTCTCTCATATGTTTAGAATCAGTGTGTTATTGTTGGTATAAAGACAAATGTGATTTTCTTTGTTCATATTGATAACTAATTGTTCATGGTTATTCCTGGTTATTTGAATGTAATTCAATAGCATTGATAATTCATGAAAGGTTGTTGATTCTAGACTTTGTTAAACATTAGTTGCAAGTGTTATTTGTATGGAAAGGAATGTATATTCCTGTATAAGTAATTAGATTGTGATTAGGGTTTAATACAACCTTGTTCTTATTTGGACCAGTAACTGATTCATTTGGACTTGGGATTTATATATCATGTTTAACCTCCTTTTGTTTTGCTCCTGCAGGATAGATTAGGATAGTTAGAACTAGATTAGAGTAGCTTAAGTAGTTTAGATATGATTTGATACATATAGGTTGTTTCCTTTTGCTGATTTAATTGAAGTCTTCCTCCAGGAAGCAATATCTCAACACCTATAACAGTTCACAGGGTCCTTTAAAACCCATTGGAACTAGCCACTCCAAACGAAAGTAGATCTAAATGGGGTACGTGATCGGGTTAGTTCCCCTTGTTAGTATAGCTAAAATTCTCCATGTCAACAAATTGGTGCTAGAAGGACGGCTTGAACCTCCATCCACAGCTTTTTATGATTTCATCTATAAATGTTGCACATGGACTCAAAAATATTAATGCTTGGATCATGAAGGTCGACAAGACCCTTCCTCTCATTCAGAAAAGCCTCATTTCGAAGAAGAGACACTGTGGGAGTATCCTGTCACTCAGGAACAACCTGTCAGAATACTTACTTGTGCTTACACTCGTTCCCTCTCTCAGCTCCCCATCTTTCATTCTTTACCTCCCACAACTAAAAGAAAGCCAAGGATCTGTTCCATAAACAAAGAGACATCTGCAGCCCCGTCTCTTGAGGATATTGTGGTGAATCCTTGCAAATTATTGACACTCCCTAGGAAGAAATTCCTAAAGATCCACTCTCTGAAGGTAATCCTTGGCCCGATTTGGGAAGTCTTAATAAAGAAAGCCTTGAAGAAACCTTCAACCAGAACATCCCTATTTGCGATGTGGCTAATATTCCTCGACCCAGTGGGAACCAACTCCCACCTCCTCCTGGAGCACTTCCTCCCTGGCTCGCTCAGGATGTCATGGTGGTACCTAGGTAGTAGCATCCCTTACCCAAGAATGCAAAAATAGTACTGCCTAAATTCGATCCTAAGAAAGGAGACATAGCTGATAACTATATTCACTCTTTCTTCCTAGTCGTGCGCATGTTGGGGGTAGTTGATGAAGATATAGTATGTCGCCTATTCACTTTTACCCTAATTGGTGCAACTTCCACATGGTACTTTATCTTGAGAATAGGATCAATCAATCCATGGGTTGCCTTTCAACAGGCCTTTTTAGACAAGTATGGCGATGATAGAACCCCTACGGCCTTAGTTCTAGAACTATCCCATTTGAAAATGGAAACCAAAGAAAAGGTCAAGGATTTTAACATCCGATTCAACACCCTGTTTAACAGAATCCTGGATAATGCTAGACCTATTGAGGAGGTACTCATGGAATTCTACATCACTGCTCTCCCTATCCCTACTGCGATGTGGGTCAAAAGGAGTAATGCACAAATCTTATAGGTTGCTATCGATGAAGCAATAAAAGTCAAGAATGAAATGATTAATCTCACAGCATGTCATCATACAACTGGAGAAAAGAAAGCCTCTTAGTCATCCAAGAAGAATAATGGGAGTGATAAAAAAGTGGCTAAGGGCAAAGAAAGGGACACCACAGATGTGGAAGGTTTGCATCAGATCATTAAGAAGTTGATAAACATAGTGATTGATATGAAAAGGAATTCTGGAGAGAGTACAAGCGAGAGTGATGAGAGTATAACAACAGAAAATATTTCAAACCTTTCTATCGTAAGAAGACAGAAGGTGGTCATGGTCTGCTTGCAATGCCTGTTCCACCCAATGAAGGGAATTTAAATACAGAAGAGCTGGCTTTTATTGGATCACTTCTTAACCAAGAAGAACCTATAGTTGAGTTAGAACCAGAACAAGAAAATGAGGAAGAATACCAAGTAGAAGAGCCCTTGGACAAAGAATTTCAAATCAATGTACTGTGGGATTTCTACACAAATGAGAACGATGACAATGAAGGAGATAGCATGGCAGAAATCCACACTAATGAAATCCACACATGAAGTAAGGGGCCACTTGCAGGTGTGATGAAGCCTATAGACCAGACCAAGAAAGATGTTTGCCCTTTGAAGGCATCAGCTTCCAAGGTTCCTGTTGAGGGGAATAAACCTAGTGGTGGTTCCAAGAGTACGCCAGTCGTGAACTATCCTTAGAAATAAAATGCAACGAAGGCGACTCACAATGGTAAAGTATCACCTAAAAACAGAAAAAATGGTATGTTTACTCTACCCTACCCTGTTTATAACATTGATTACAACATCGTGGATGATCTTAAGAAATATTGAGCTAACATCACATATTTTGACTTGTTAAAGTTAACGCGGCAGAGAGATCTGCTCTTAAAAGCTATGAATGAATGAAATTGCAAATCTCCCACCATTCCAAGTAGCCAAACCCAGAAGTCAATCTCCAGACCTATTAGTACTCCCAGTACAGCCCAAAATCCATCGGTCATGGAAGTCACTATATCAAAAATGAATCGAACCCCCCAAGATGTTAGTGCAACCATGATAGGAAGGAAATCAAAATCCATGACTCCCCCTTTCCTTATCACATTTGAAATATTCAACATGAACATACACAATTTCTTGGTAGACTCAGGTGCCTTTTCCATTGTGATGCCTTATGTTGTTGCTAAAAGACTTCATGTGATACCTAAGAAAACTGGAACTTGAATCATGCAATTAGACAAGACAAATGTGAAGGTAATTGGGGAACTGAAAGATGTATTGATTCGGATGACTACTAAACCACAGTACACACAAGTCACTGATATAGTTGTAGTCGACATACCCGAGGCTTATGGAATGCTGCTTACTAGGGATTGGTCTGAAAAACTAAATGGATACTTCTGAACTGATAGATCCCATCTCTTGCTGCCTCAGAAGGGAAAAGGTGGTGTGCTAAGAGATGATCGAGAAAGATACATGAAGTATGTAATGACAGAGCCAAATGGTCCCAATGAACCTATAATGTTTACCAACTCTATCCTTGGGAATTATAGTTCCAATGTTTGTGCCACAGAAACCTGTTTTGGAGAGTTCCATGCATAAACAATTGAAGAAACTGCAATAAACACATAGTTGGAAGCTCTCCCTTGTAATCCAACTAATGAAACACCTTGTAATATAGTAGATGGTAGAACTAATTTTGTAGGAAGCAATTCAATTGATGTAACACTAGACTCTATATTTTGGACACTCTATTTTGATGGCTCTAACTGCCTTGAAGGTGCAGGTGATGGGATCATTCTCATTGATCCAGGAGGGAACTAACATCTTATGGCCAGCCAGTTGGAGTTCACATGCACCAAAAACACGACAGAATACGAAGGCTTGCTGCAGGGCCTAAAAAAGGCCATTGATATGAAGGTAAAAAATCTTAAAGTTTTCGGTGACTCGCAAATAATTGTGGGCCCGTAATGAGGAGGATACATTGCAATTCGCCACACCTAGTAAGGTACCAACATGAGGTATGGAACTTAATTGACAGTTTTGATTCTTTTAATATCACATACATACCTCGAGGACAAAACCAAGATGCCAATCTGATTGCCGGTATGGCTGCAAAACTTTTGCCTAATTTTATATTAAATAAGAATAAGTTTTATGTTGAATTGTTTTTTAGACCATCAGTGCCTGATAACGTCTCAAATTGGTAGGTGTTTGAAGATGACGAGAAAATCCTTGAGTTCTTGCACTGCAAGAAGACATTCAAGAATGTAATCATTGATGAAAAGGAGCACGACAGGCTTATGAATGAGAGGGAAGATGAGGAAAAGCATCAGTCCAATATGATTCCCAAGGCAGCTGTCAAGATGGAGCACTTGTATTACTTGCATGATAAATTCAAAATGTCAACCAATTGCAAAACGCATAGCTCATCCATGAAGTATGAATTGGTCAACCTTGGAACCAAAGAAGACCCAAAAACTATTAATTTAGGCTTGGGGTGCTCTCCACAAGAAAAGACTACATTTGTCAAGCTATTTAAAGAATCAAGGACATCTTTGCATGGACATATGGAGACCTAAAAGCCTTTGATACCAACATTATGTAGCATGTGATTCCTTTGGAAAAGGAGGCTAAGCCCTACCAACAAAAGCTTCACAAGATGCATCCAAGCCTAGAACCGTTGGTGAAGAAAGGATTAAACAAAATGTTGGATGCTAAAATCATTTTTTTGGTCAGACACACCTGTTGGGTAGCCAATCTCGTGCCAGTGAGAAAGGAAAATGGATACATCAGGCTATCTATCGAATTAAAAAACCTGAACAAAGCATCGCAAAAGGATAACTATCTTGTCCCTTCTATGGAACACATCCTTCAATGTTTTTCTGGGTCTGAAATGTTGCCCCTATTAGATGGGTTTTCAGGATATAATCAAGTATTGGTATATAATGGGGATCAACTGAAGACAACCTTCAACACTAAATGGGGCACCTACACATATCGTAAAATGCCCTTTGGACTTAGTAATGCGAGCGCCACATTCCAGAGAGATATGGACATAGCTTTCTGAGGGTTGATTAACAGATCAATAGTGGTTTACATGGATGACATCACTGTGTATTCATATCACAGAAGGGATCATATTTGTCACCTAAAACAGAATTTTGAAAGATGCCGAAGGTATAGAATATTGTTGAATCCCAAGAAGAGAATCTTTGCAATCATAGAAGGGAAACTACTGGGTCATATCCTCTCTAAAGAAGGGGTTGTTATTGATCCTGAAAGAGTAGAGACTACCATGAGAATGAAACCCCCTGCAAATAAAAGGGAAATGCAATCTTTCTTTGGGAAAATTAATTTCGTTAGGAAATTTGTTTCAAGTTTCGCAGAAATAGTGCATCCTATGCAGCTAATGATGAAAAAGGATGTTGTGTATAAGTGGAGCGATGAAGCCAAGAAAGCATTTCAGCGAATTAAAGAGGCCATCGCAGAAGCCCCTGCATTGGTTAGTCCCGATTTCAACAAGGAATTCCTCTTGTACACTTTCGCTTCTGATGTTTCATATGCCATAGTTCTCACCCCAAAAAAATGGCAAGGGCAAAGAAGTCCCCATTTCCTATATGATCTCTAATCTCCAAGGAGCAAAACTGAACTACCCAGACGTGAAGAATCAAGGCTTTGTGGTTTTTAAGGCCATAAAACATTTTTGCCCTTATTTGTTAAGGCCATGAATAAAGTGATCGTTTCCCATCCTACTGTAAGAGCCCTCTTCATGCAGAAAGAAATGGGTGAACAGAGAGGAAATTGGATAACTGCACTTCAAGAATATGACCTCGAGATTAAGCTGACGAAGATAATTCGAGGGCAGGGACTGTGTGAGCTTGCGACAGAAGCCTTGGTAGAGAAAATAGGGGCATCCGAAGAACCAGAAGCACAGAGCATGCTAAACGAACAAGTAGAACTCAGGGAGGAGCCCCTATGGATTAATGAAATGTTGATATATGAACGAGAAGTGTTAGAATCCCTTTTGGATTCTGAGTCGTGGTATTACAACATATGCTTCTATCTCACACAAGGATCATGTCCTGAACACATGGATGCATCATAGAGGAGAGCACTCAGATTGAAATATAATCAGTATCACTTGGCCAATGACACATTATACAAAAAAAATTGTGATGGAATCTGGCTGAGGTGTTTGGAAAAGGATGATGCTGACCATGTCTTGAAAGAAATCCACGACGGCCCAATAGGTGGTCACTACAATGGAGAGACCACTGTTCATAAAATATTAAGAGCCAGATATTATTGGCCCACAGTGTTTAGAGACTCGCATGCCTATGCTCGCAAATGCAACGTGTGTCAAACCTTTGCAGGATGAGAAAGAAAGTCAGTTGTTCCCTTCGGGCCTGTTATGATTGATCGTCCATTCCACCAATGAGGCCTAGATGTCATAGGCGAGATCACTCCAAAATCTTCATAGCAACATAAGTATATACTCACAATGATCGACTAATTCACTAGATGGATTGAAGCCATCCCACTTCGAAAGGTGAACGAAGATGAGGTAATATCATTTATTGAGAAATTAATTATCAACGGGTATGGCATTCCTAACGCTCTCATATTTGATAATGCTTCTTACTTTTCCTCACTGAAATTGACTGAATTTTCTATCGATAAATCAATTCACATAAGGTATGCATTGAACTATTACCCCTAGGGAAATGGAGTTGCAGAGTCCTCAAACAAGAACCTCATATGCATAATCCGTAAATCTATCACTGACAACCAGAGGAATTGGAACAACGCTCTAACAAATTCCCTTTGAGCTAATAGGGTCACCCCAAAAGTAGCCTTAGGAAACTCCCCATACTTCCTCGTCTATGGACAGGAAGCCATCTTGCCTCCAAACATTACCCTTCCTTCTTTACAACTCTCCCAAGCTTCAATAGGAACCCCGTCAGCCTTGCTTCAAGAAAGGATCAACCAACTGGTGAGGTTGGAGGAATTGGAGATAAAGCCAGAAATAAATTCAGAAATCACCACATGATTGTGAAGAGGTGGTTTGATCACCATCTAGCAGGAGATAAATATTACCAAGTAGGAGAGTTAGTCCTGAAATGGGACAAGTTGAATAAGCCAAAAGGTAAACACATGAAATTCCAACACCTATAGCTGGGCCCATTCCAAGTTGTGGAAAAAATTGGTCAAGGAACTTACAGGTTGAAACTTTACAAGGATAAATTGAAAAAATCCCTGTTAATGGCCAGCATCTGAAGAGATACTTCTAGTAGCCACCACATGGTGGTTGCCTCCTGAATAGGTTAGATTTCATTTCATTTTTTTGTTAGCTTAGTTCCATTTCCGTGTTTACCGTTCTTGTTTTTCTGCAAAGTTTATTTTCCTTCTGTTTTGAATTTCAACCCTTTTCAACCAACTGATTTCGGTCCTCCCGTCTTGTTTTTACCTTTCTCAGATTTACCCTTATTCACCACCTTCAACCTTTCCCTTTCTCATTACCCTGCTGATTCTAAATCCATCGTTACCTTGCAAATCAAACAAATTTTCAATCAGCCCATGAGAACTTGAAAATCAGTTGTGGAATTCAAACCAAAACCATTCATTGGCATCTGTTGGGAACTAGGTAAGATCTGTTGATAACTTGGATATCTGGATCATGTAGGGGCATCTTTATAAAACAAAAAAAAAAATGTGTAACTACAACTAGACTGGCATGGAGGGACGTTGCATGTTGAATAAATCCCACTCAGACCTCGCCTATACTTACCTGTAAGGTTTGCAGTCATTCTCGATTGGTTCCATCCACCACTCTAAATTGTCCAATACCTGTTATCTACAACTAAATCTCCTTTCCTGGGCTAAACTCACTGTCATATAGCATGCAACAAATCCAATTGTGCTCTAGTCCTTGTGCCTGAAACTGGAAGGACTTATTTAAAAGAAAATAAAATGTCAAGTCCTTGTGCCAATCTGGAAGGACAAGTTGTTTGGGAAGCCGGTTAGAGCAAGGACTATTGCTGGGCTCAGAGTACCGGTTGACATAGCAAGCCCAACCTTGCTTAAGCAGTTTAAAAATATGGCATGATCCATGACTGTGCCCCATTCAATCATATGAAAATATAGCACTGAAATTCTCATATAAAGTGCAGATAAACATATCTACATCAAGTTTGATGAACAATAAAGAGCTAAGTTACATAACTAAACAGGTATGACAAACTAGTGATGGCCCCAAAAGCACTTTTGAAAGTAGGAAACAGGTAAAGGAAAGTCAATAAATCCCATAATAATACCATTGGATAATGCTTATCAAAACACTATCAGTAAGAAGAAACGATTTGTCTCAATCCCACCTAAAGCAATTAATGTTGAAGTGGAACCCACGCTTGTCCATCTATACATTTTTCATTTCAAGCTTATCTTAACACCCTGATGTTCTAGTGATCCAAGGTTTGTTTGGAAACATAGATAACTGGTTTGCCCAGCGGTTCGCCATTTGTTGTGGCCACAACCACCACCCTATCAAAACCTACCTTGGTAGCAATTTTGAATGGGTCCCCTAAAAAAGTTGATCTTTCACCTCTCCGAATGATTTGTTTCATCCCAGAGACTTTAACTTGATGCCAAGTCACATCTTCAATTTTAAATGGATAATGCCCCTTTAATAAATCACTACCACATGATTCAGCTATAACCCTCTCTAAGCCCCTCATTCATACCCTCCATCAGGACCTTTCCAACCCATGAAACCTTCCATCACATCTTCATTCCTATTATAACTCTTTATAATGGAAATACTTGAAAAAATTCCCTACTTACCCTTTTTCGCTTAATCGCAATCAACATTAGAACACAACGCTTACCATAATACACTGAACCCGACGGTTTTATTAACCCAAATGTATATATTTCGATTTCGGAGCCCTTCGCATATCGCAATCAATGGAAGTCGAAGCCCATACATAAGGTCGATGCGATATAGCGGACCCGACAGGACTATAAAGTGAAATATATGTGTTATCGGGTCCGCTTCCCCATCACATATCACAATCAGTGGGGTTCGGGGGTTATATATAAGGCGCGCTATAATATACCGAACCTGCCAATAACTATGAATTCGGATGTATAAGATTTCAAGTCTGGCCTTATGGCCGAACGTGGGTTTCCTCATATATTCCTATGTATTCGATAAAGTATTGAGGCCGGGGTTTTTGAAAAACATTAAATTTAGGGTTTTTCAAAGGGAAAGTTTATGTTGCGAAGCCGAAGGGATTATTAAACGAGGCTCATATGCATTTTGGGTCTGCCTGCCCAATCCTCCACCGCTGATCTACCCTTCGTGGATCCAATGGTCCATGCAGATTTCGGGTGAACAATTAGCTTGAGGAATACCCACCCGAAAAACGGTATCCTCTTTCCGCCCAGCTGCTACATGTCATTTGAGGAGTGGAATCAGGGCCTTCCTTGCAATACTGGTTACCACTTAGACCTGTTCCGAAATACCATCCGGTTCAGTGTTATGCAATGATTTTCAGTATAAATTGGATTTCCGCTTGTAGGACTTGATCAATTCATGGGTTAAAAACCAGGGGGTGATTCTTTCACGCTTGTCCCTTTTGATGTTATAAATTGACATGAAGGCAAGATTTGTGTTTTTTTAAAGCATTTTTATCCAATGTGTATAAGTATGACTAATTTTGGTTATCTCTGCAGGCGATGACTGAGAGAAGGCAAGCGAGGTCGAATAATGGATACATAAGCTTCAAGTATGACTCCAGATAAAAGATGCATGAGACAATACGAAGAGTTATCTATGTGGATACATTATTTAAAGAGTTGGCTTCAAGCATTGGTGGTCATGTTTCCAGGTGTTTCTTATGTATTCCGAAGGTGAAATCACCCCAGGTTTCATCATGAAGAGATGACACACATTCATCCTCTTCTAATCAACATCTATTCATTTCCCTAGGAAATGAAGTGCTCCAATGACAGGAAACTCCTTCTACGTGTTAGAAGTGACACCGATCGCTCTACATGTGTGTATTCGGATCGGTATATTGAAAAGAAAAGGGGAAGACGAAGGGTCAGGGCCTGAGGCATAAATATTACTTCCAGATAGGAGAGAAGGGATTTTTTGTTGGGAGAAAATAGCTTTGATTTATTGTGAATAAAGAGGACTATTTGATTCAAGAAGGAGCCTATTGTTTTAGATTTATTCTTTTTTCTCTCGTATGTTTAGAATCAGTGTGTTTTTGTTGGTATAAAGACAAATGTGATTTGCTTTGTGCATATTGATAACTATCTGTTCATTGTTATTCCTGGTTATTTGAATGTAATTAAATAGCATTGATAATTCATGAAAGGTTGTTGATTCCAGACTTTGTTAAACATCAATTGCAAGTGTTATTTGTATGGAAAGGAATGTATATTCCTGTATAAGTAATTGGATTGTGATTAGGATTTAATACAACCTTGTTCTTATTTGGACTAGTAATTGATTCATTTGGACTTGGGATTTATATATGATGTTTAACCTCCTTTTGTTTTGCTCCTGCAAGATAGATTAGGATAGTTAGGACTAGATTAGAGTAGCTTAAGTATTTTAGATAGGATTTGATACATATAGGTTAATTGTTTCCTTTTGTTGATTTAATTGAAGTCTTCCTCCAGGAATCAATCTCTCAACACCTAAAACAGTTCACGGGGTCCTTTAAAACCCGTTGGAACTAGCCACTCCAAATGAAAGTAGATCTAATTGGGGTCTGTGATCGAGTTAGTTCCCCTTGTTGGTATAGCTAAAATTCACCATGTCAACAGGTTCCAAAGCTTATAACCCTTTAAACCATCCTTATACCTAATAAAGATGCACTTTTCAGATTTACTATCCAACTTGGTTCTTTTCTCCTTTGCAACATGTACATATGCATCACATCTAAATATCCTTAGATGCGAAAGAAAGGGTTTCTTACTAGTCCAAACCTCTTGTGGAGTCCTATCCTCCAACGCTGACGAAGGTGATCTATTGACCAGGTAACATGTTGTCTCCACCGCCTCTACCTAGAATTCCTGTCCTAACCCGACACCACTAAGCATGCTTCTTGCCCTTTCCATCAACATCTTGTTCATTCTTTCTGCAACTCCATTTTGTTCAGGTGTGTATGGAGTAGTATTCTATCGTGCTATACCACACTTCTTACGGAATTCTTCAAATTTCTTACAGCAAAACTCTCCACCGTTATCTGACCTCAACACCTTTATCTTCTTCTCTGTTTGATTTTTCAGTAGAGCCTTAAATTTTATAAATCTATCAAAGACTTCAGATTTCTTCTTAAGGAAATATATCCATGTATTCCTTGAGAATTCATCTATAAATGATACATAGTACACAAACTTACCCAGTGATGGAACCTTCACAGGTCCAAACAGATCACTGTGCATAAGCTCTAATATTTGTTTCGCCTTCTTACCACCAGAGGGGAAACTCACCCAAATCTGCTTCCCATATACACAATTTTCACAGAAATCAAAATCCAGAGAGCTATTACTCATACCTTCTACCATATCTTTACCATGAAGTATTCGAAGGCCCTTCTCTCCAATATGTCCAAGCCTTTGATGCCACAACATTGTCTTCTCTCCAAAGACCACTAGATTTTCTGCTCCACTTTCAGGAACCATAGAATTGTTGCACCCATCAACAATAGTGTTACCTTGCATCTTGTACAGAGTTCCAATTCGAACTCCCTGCATCAATACCAGTTCTCCCTGAACCATCTTGCAAGTATCCTTCTCTAACACTGTTTTTACACCTGCATCATCCATCTTGCTTACAAAAATCAAATTTTTGGCTAATGCAGGAATATGTAGAACACCCTGAAGTGTTCTAACCCTTCCACCTTGCAACTTCATCTTTACTTTTCCACGACCAACGATTCTAGCCTTCCTATCATCCCCTAAGAAGACATCACCACCATAGTATTTCTCATACTCCTAGAACCACTCCCTATGAGGAGTGAAGTGAAAGGATACGCCTGAGTCAATCAACCATGCCTCATGACCTACATGTGTACTTGAAGAAGAAAAATACACATCCCCACCTTCATCTGAGGTGGTTTTTGCCTCTATAGAAGGAGCATCATCAGATCCCTTTCCTTTGTCAGGAGCTTTAGATTTATAATCCCTTTTGTAGTTCCCTTCCTTTCCGCATTTCCAACAAACCACCTTTACAGGTTTTCCTGGTGATTTAGATCTCCCTCTATATTTAGATCTCCCACTCGATGAATTATTTTTGTTTTTGTTCTGGGACCATCCTCATATAGACAAGGCATCACCATTCTGGCTCTCCATATTTTTCCATCTGATATCCTCCATTAGCAAGAATGAGACTATTTCATCAAACTGCAAGGCAGTCACATTGCTACCTATTGCAATAACCAGACTATCCCACGAATCTAGTAGAGAACACAACAAACTGATGCAGTTATCTTCATTTGAAATTTTAATATCAACAGATAATAACTGACTTACCACAGTATTAAATGCATTCAGATGCTCTTTCACTGAGTCTCCATCTTTCATCCTCAGGTTATATAGCTTTTTTCGCAGGAACAGTTTATTCACCAGAGACTTAGATTTGTACAAAGTCCCTAACTTGTCCCACAAAGCCTTCACCGTATCTTCCCTGATACATTCAACAATACTGAATCTGAGACACACAATCATATTGTGCTCTTTGCCTTCCGATCCAACTTCTTCCATTCTTTATTGGACACTCACATTTGTTTAGTACCCAGATCTACCATGATTCACTAATCTTTATCCACCAACAGATCCTCCATCTTGAATTTCCACAACTCAAAACTATGACAATTAAATTTCTCAATCTCTATCTTTCCACTGCTCGCCATCTTCTTTCACCACTAGAATAAATCTCGCGGATCTCCCACTGGACAAGGTCTACCACATGCCCGAGCGAAACCCCTCAGCAACAAAGGTGTCCCCTTGAAGCCAAAACAACTATGATACCAAATGTAGGTTTTAACCCCGTACATAAATTACCTGCATACGAATTATAAAACACGAAAAATAAACAATGCGAGAGCATAACACATAAAACACATATACAAATTTTTTTTTCCTTGGATCCCAAAACCGAGACTACCAGATTGATTTTTCATTATGTTTCTTTCAATGCTACAATAAATATTTATACTTTTCGAAGCATCCAATACCATGGACCGAAAATGATCGCGTCGAAAACCATGGACCAAAAACCATTGCGTCCAAAACCATGTATGAAAACCATGCACAAAACCATAGGTAGGTCTGCCCAACCTAATATAGGGTCCAAAACAAATTTCCCCGAGGTGCTTCCCCGGATCCCGTAGAGGGGGGCTAACCGCCCCCTTGTGACCCCCCCACTGTGGAATTGACGCAACAAAGGGGTGGTGCGCCCCCCCCACCCCCCCCAACCCCCTAGTTAACTACGTAGGATATTCATGGAAAGAATATAACACAACCCAATGACATTACATTGATTGACATAGTATGGCCCACAGTAGTGATGTGGCCAACATGACTCATGACACGACTTGACATGACAGTGTTGGTACGTTCATGTTGTTGTTGGTGTGCATGTCGAGCTGCACTACTGCTGAGTGATGGATGCCCTCATGGTGTATCATAGCTTCACCTCCGCATGGTAGGGTGTGTGGAGTCTTCGATGGTCATTGGGTTCGCTTGATGTTGTGTTCGCACGTTGTTCCTTGCTTGTATTTTGGCATGCTTGACATGGTCATCCATTCGCGAACACATTTCCTTGCATGCATCGTTTGTTCGTCCATTCATGAAATTGCATGTTCATGTATTCGTCCATCCACAAACTCATCCTTGCATGTTCATTCGTTCATCTGCGAACACATCTTTGCATGGTCATCAGTTAGCGAACACATCTCCTCGAATACATCATTTGTTCGTTCGTTCATGAGCATTTCCTTTTGCATGTACTCTACTTGTTCATCCCATCTGGCGTCGCATCATGTCTATTCATGTGCCTGTATTTGCAGTCACTCATGACAAGACAACATCAAATCCATAATCCTCATAGTCTACCATGATGCATGATTGTTTTCGGATGCAGGTGACCAGGAGAGAGGGCAAGGTTACGAAACTGCGCAAGGCAAGTTTCGATCTAGGATGCGGGCTCCGGGCACTACTGATGAAAACTACGCAAAATTCACTGGGAGATGGAGATGGACATTCTGGATCGGCAGTGACTGTCTACAAGATCTGTCTCGGGTGGAGGACAAATATGCACAATTTTTGGGAGAAGCAGTGTGGGCTACAGGAGGATTGGGTAGGAAAGATCTGTGCAATTTCTAGAGTCAGTAGGCAGTGAGAGCTTGGCAGCAAAAACTGCAAAGTTCTTGGGAGATGGCAGTGGGCTGCAGGAGCTTGGCAGCAAAAACTGTGCAATTCCTGGAGGGAGCTGGCAACGGGTTGCTGGGAGCTGCTGGCGGGAAAAACTGTGTAGTTGTTGGGAGGTTGACCTACTGACCTCCTATGGATAGTTTTTTAGCTAAGCGGATTACTGGGTTGTAGAGGGCTTGCTCATGAAATCTGTGTAGTTTTCTGGGTGAGCATCCGGCCAGTTGACTGGTGTCTGGCTAGGAAAACTGCGTAATTTTTTTAGGGATACAGGGATGAGCACTGTGTGTCTATCCAACTTGTCTGCGCAATTTTCTCAGTCAGCAGAGTGGGCATGGTCTGCAACCTCTGCACAATTTTTTAGGGGAGTCAGTCCCGGGCTGATCGCTTGGTCAAACTCTTTGGTTGACCAGCAGGAGGGTTGGTTGATGAGCTTGCGGGCAGCACAACTTGAAATGGCTTGTTGGGTGCTTCTACGTTGTTATGGTGATAATCGATTGAGTCGATGACCAGGTGATGGTCCAACTGTGAGAGGGTGATCTGGTCATCAGAATTTTAGTAAAAATGACTAAGTGTGTGAGTGAGTGAAATGGTTCATATGCAACCTTGCAAACACACACTCACATGACTTGATGACAAGACGCCTCAAAACATAAAGACACAAATGCTCAACATGACCGATCGATGATGCGAGTGACAAGCACTGTGATCAATCGTTGGATGACCGCAACGATGTTTGTGTGACAGTGCATACAACTCTCTGTGTGAATGCGACTAATGTTTACATAATGAACACATCACATACACATGAAGTGAAGACCCTATGCATGACCAGAACATGGTCGCAAGCGAGACATTGATACCAACATACAAAAGTTGTCCATTGAACAATCAAGCAAGGTGGGTGCAAAGACTCACATGAGCTCATTGGGTGAACCCAAGTGCATGCAAACATCAATTAAAACTCTCAAAGGAGGTTTTGAAATTGGATGCGGGCCAAAATTTTGGAGGGTGTTACAACCGCTACAACACTTGGCAACACACTAGTAGAACTCCAGCTTCTCTATTTTGGTTCATTGACAACACAGGGCCTTGGTCTTTCGAGGAGTATTAAATTGCTATGTGGGTTGCTTTGGTTTCCCCACTTACCCCATAGACAGACATGGTTCACTATTTTCTAACTCAGTTAAGCACAACAAAAATTTTAGCTTGGTCACAGTGTTTCGAAATCAGGGAGGGTAGTTTGGCTCGCGAGTTAAAAATTGTTGAGTATAAGTTTTCATCTCTGGCTTTGTTCTACTTCTAGCAGGCTTGGATAGTACCCCGACATAGTCACACAGGAACACAAGCATTTCTCCACTCCTAGTGACACTGGTCAGTACCCTAGTGGAGTTTCATGCTTCACCTCTCTGCACAGGAAGCCTTTCTCTTCTTTCGCCTTTGTATTTTTTCAAGAGGACTGTGCATTGGAACTTATTTCTTTTTGAGTGGAAGAGGGATCCCAACTTATTGAGAGCAGAAGATGTTGTTCCTTCATAAAATAATAAAAGACCTCTAACATAGGTTTTCTCATTTAGATATTTCCCCTTCTCCATTTCTACTAGTTGGATGAGATTGAATACACATAGCAGAAGGTTGAGTACAAGCATGGGGTCTCCCATTGTGGACATAGATTCATGGTTGGAAAAAATTCCCCCTTGTAGTCGGCTCATATTTTCTATCAAGACTTCATCAGTTGAAGGTTACAACCAAGCACAGAGAAGACGAATACAATACTGGACAAGTGTTGCAGTGTCACAAGTCTCTTAGATTTCAGCCACATATTCAAAAGCCAGAACTCAATAGGTGGCAACACTTATTTCTGGAAAACAAAAATAGTAAGGTATCAATCAAACAAAACAAAACCAGACAAAAATACTAAGCAAAGAAAACAAGCAAACAAACTAAACCAAGTTAGCAAGCAAACAAATATGCAAACCACAAAGCAAAGACAAGTGAAAAAGAAAACACTACTCCTACTCCTACGCTAAACAGTCGGGGTTACATGAAATGAAATTTCTAGTGAAGCCACCATAGGCATACCTAACTTGTAGCCACAAATATATGAGTGATTAAAATAGATAAAAAATAGTGTGCAACAAAAAATGAAAAAACTTGACAAACTTGCATGCGAGAGAGAAGGTCTCACGTGTGGGCAGAAGAATGTGTCACAACCACCCAACACACATGCTTACCTCTTCCATGACTACCATTTTTCAACAAACCTTAGAGGCCTCTTACGAGTGTGTGTTGTTCTACACCAGGTTTCTTACCAAGTACGAGGAAGGACTGAAACTTGTTACCAGCAACATGACTCGCCAAGTAAGATTGTTCCAGCCATTCAACGATTAGATCATAAAATTTGTGATGGCTATTTTGAAATATTCATGATATTTTGGAATATGGATTCTTAATTTGAGAGAGGGGATCACGATGGGAATCTGATACGGAGAGATAGATCTAGTCATTCTCATCGGTCATGTCAAGACAGTGAGGGTCTGCCATAGCAATCAACGCAAGCCAAAGTGCCTCACTTTCTCGACAGAAGTCTAAGAAGAAAGATGTTACACGGTGAAGATCATAGTGCACAAAGTGACTGTCATTGGATGTACTATTGGGAAAATAATAAACTACATGACAGGCACCCAAGATAGAAGAAAAATTAGACCAATCGGTCGAGATGCTGGATTCCCAGTTTGACACGTACTAAGAAAATTTTTGAACAATCGTGTGAATGCTCTGAATGAGGGAACCAAGTTTGTTGTGCGCTAGACATGATAGAACACACACCTACACCTAGTGAAAAAGTGTGCAGGCATCATGGTCATCATAGAAATGTAGAAAGGATGTTAGCACTATGAATGTGTGAAACCAGTTGGGGTGTGGTGAAATGAGAGTAACTTGATTCGCATGATAGGTTGTGCTCTTGTCATCACACATGGAGATTGTTGGTGTGATGAGTGGGTAGATTTGACGTGCAAAATTTGCAAAAAGACCAAGGAGCTGATTACGAGAGAGAGCATCTGATAAGTATGATTCTAAATAAATATAGTTGTTAAGATGATCAACTTCGTTGTCCCATAATTGCATGAGGGATGGACACTCCCAACCCAAATTGGATATAAGAGAGGTGCATGAAGATAGACATGTTGTAACGGACTTGTGGATTTGATCATTAGAGAAAATCTGAAATTTTGAAATATCACACCCAGAGTAATAAATATTATTTACACAAGGTTCCACGTCGAGTACAACCATGTAGATAGATAGATCATGCATGGCTTGATGATGGCTTTTGTTACTAATTTCAAAACTGCTCTTAGGATAACATCCATCTTTGTCATAGGCTTCATCAAAATTTTTGGCAAGCTGACTTGACGAGTTGTCTTCATTCAACACACAAGATGATGATGAGTGGGAAGAGTCATGTGCGTTGAGACTATTTTCATCATGGAAAACCTCATTTCCTTGTGTCGAATGAGGATATAACTCATAAGATGAAGAAGCAAGAGAACACAGAGTATCTCTGACACATGTTGATGCGTCGTGAATGATAGGACATACGGGCAAGTGAAGTGCAGAGGAATCTTCGATATGGATGTCGGCTTTGACCAATGCGCAGTCCAGATTTGAGTTAGAGTGTACATGAGATGGCAATAGATCATATGATGTGCTTGGGCATTCATCATAACATACAAAATCATGGGAGTGATGACAACCCAAGATTGGAGGTTGATCAAAAGAATTTACTGTGCATATTGCTTCACCAAGATTCATGTATTAAGAATCGATCAAGAATCGAAGCTCAATGTTTTGAGAGGAATTGAGTGTGTCTTCACCATCGTACTCGTTTTCTTGTATGATGATACTTCCTTGCACATGACTGCAACTTGAGCCAACAACTTGAGAATCAAGAGAGTTCACGCAGCTAGCTTGTGAAATAGATCACTCAAGCAAGTCATGGCGCAAGGAATCATGGTTTGTAGATGATGGAGGATGGCAGAGATGTAGATTAGACTCAAGACTTGGGTTATGAATGGTGATGTCCTCTTGCGAAATGGAGGGATGAGTTTTCTCCATAGGCTTTCTTAACCATGATGGAATTTCTTTCGTTGGGGCGGGAGACAACTAAGTAGGGTTGGGAACTTGTTGCACATATTTTTCAGCTTTACAACCGTTGCGAGGGGGTACATGTTGCACATATTTCTCAGCTTTGCAATTGCTATGAGGGGGTACTGTTGGCTTAGGGGGTCCTAACCCAGGTTCAGAGTTATTTGCACTAACCAACAAAACCCTACACTACTGGCCCTTTCCGCAACAACCTACGTAGCACAGGCTGCAGAGTCACCCGAAGCAGTATTGGGGGATGCAAGAACCAAGCATCCAAAGACTAGCATGAAGTCTTCTAGTTCCTTGGATCTGCCTCGCACAGATCGATAGAATTTTAGGACTTGTTACTGTAACTTAGTAAAGTGACCTTCAGACCTTCACGAAGGTCCACCATCAATCCTTTTGGACCTTAAACGATTGGTTTACCTACTTACACGCATCAAAAAGTAACCCTAGATTAGAGTTTGCATAGATCTACTTCATTCATCAGAAAACATAAGAGAAATGATCTGAAACTTTGCATAAGTGGCTAATCATTCATTTCATACATTATTAAGATAGATTCAGTAAATTCATGTAGCATTCAATCATTATTTCATAAAACATGTCATTCATCAGCAACATATAATATAAACATATACAAACGAAAATACTCAGTAATTCTTCAGAAAACTATCTTTATTGATCTTCAATTCAATAATTACATACACTTCTTACCCTATGCACATAGCTACAAGGGTACACGCACTCAGTTGTGGACTCTCCCCGGGCCTCCAACGCACTCAACTGCATGAGCCTTCCCTTCTCTATCTAAGTGCAAGAAGCAGATCCTTCCTACCTTAGCTCTTTCCAAAGACAACAAAACTCATTCAATGTACCCAATTCTCTATTCCCCCCCTCTAAAACCTACTAAGACTCAACTATTTATAGACTTTTCAATATAATGCCATGGTCTGCGAACCATCGGTGAATCTCAAAACTGACACAAAACTTTACCCAAAATAGGGGGCTAAGAACCTTTGACTCTTATTGATATTCGTGCTCTGCATCCATGTATCGTGGATACTTTACATCTTTCACAAAACTGTATACAAAATTTGGGTTAACTAACACCAAACTAACCTAGGGGACCCCATCCCAACAAGCCCCCAACACAAATATCGTGACTCACCCTCGAGTTACTCAGCTGGTTGTTCCACTTTCTGGAAGAGGTCGTTGAATCCCTTGGTCAGTGCTTGAAGCTTCGCAGTACTATGTTATGTTTCTTGTTGTACCTCCTGGACCATTTTCTCTATAGTTGGCCCCTCTACAGCTAGTTGCATAGTCCTCTGTATTTGTTTTATTGCCTTCAGCTTCTCATTAATGTTTTATGAAAATTGGCATGCTTCCTTTGTCCAAGGCTCAAGTCGGGCTCTGAGCAAGGACTATTTTTTTTGCAACTCTTGGATTTGCATCAATTTTTTCTTTCCTTCTTGCAAGCGCATGAAGCGTTGCATTGGCACCAATGTTCGCATTGTCGTACTAATCTCATCGTACTGCTACTGCGCTTCCCTAATTTTTGTGTTCAACTACTACAGTGTAGGACCCTCCTGTAGTGTATCCCATAGGCCCATTGCCTGAATGAAGAGTTGGCTACAACCTTGCACTGCGACATCTAACTGAGCCATGGATTCTTTTATCGCCGCACCTCTTTGTTCGCAATCCTCCTGCTGTGTGGTCAGTTGTAGCTTCAACTACAGCTTAGTTATTTACATCCGAAGATCAAAAGTCACCTTATTGGCCTTTTCCTTTAACGCACACACTGCAGCCACCATTTTCCTCACTTTAGCAGAGGCCTCTGCATCTTCAGGTATATTCAGCTCAGGCATGGACTAGCAAGATTGCTCAATCATTATTACCAAGTTCTGGCATTGTGTCTCGACAATGGAACAATTTGTTGGATTAGGAGGTCCTTACCCATGTTAGGAGTTAGTTGCGCCAACCAACAAAACCCTACACTACTAGCCCTTTTAGAAACAACGCGTGTAGCGTAGGCTGTAGTCTCAACCGAAGCAGTATTGGAGGATGCAAGAACCAAGTTTCTACATCCAAAGACTAGTGTGATGTCTTCCAACGCCTTGGATATACCTCCGCGTAGATTGATAGACTTCTAGGGATTGTTACTATAATAGTAAAGTGGCCTTCAAACCTTCGCGAAGGTCTATGATCAGCCCTTGCGGACCTTAAACAGTCGATTTACCTACTTATGTGCATCAAAAAGTAACCCTATATTGGAGTTTGCATAGATCTATTTCATTCATCAAAAAACATAAGAAAAATGATATGTAACTTCACAAAAGTGGCTAAGCATTTATTTCATACATTATTAAGATAGATTCAGTAAATTCGTGTAGCATTCAATCATTATTTCATAAAACATGTTATTCATCGGCAACATATAATATAAATAGATACAAACAAAAATACTCAATAATTCTTCAAAAAATCTTCAATTCACTGATTACAGACTCTTCTTACCCTGTGTACACAGTTGCAGGGGTCTGCACACTCAGTTGCAGACTCTACCTATGCCTCCTGTAAACTTAGTTGATGGAGCCTTCCCTTCTCTATCTAAGCGCAGGAAGCATAGCCTTCATGCCTTAGCTCTTTCCCAAGACAACAAAACTCTTTCAATGTACCCAATTCTCTTTCTCCCCCCTCTAAAACCTACTAAGACTCAACTATTTATATACTTTTCAATATAATGCCATGGTCTATAGACCCTGGGTCAGTCTCAAAACCAACTCACAACTTTACCCGAAATAGGGGGCTAATCCCCTTTGACTCTTATTCATCTTCGCACTCTTCATCCACATATCATGGAGACTTTACCTATTTACAAAATTGTGTACAAAATTTGGGCTAACTAACCCTAAACTAATCCAGGGGACCCCATCCCAATAGGTACCCGTTGCGCAAATTTCTTAGCTTTGTGGTCGCTACGAGGGGGCACCCTCTTTGAGACATGAGGTGTCTCATGATCCACAAGATTCGAGGAAGAAGGGAAATCAGGAGGTTCACCATTTTGGAAGACGTGAACCAAGCGTTTCAACTTTTGGCTTATGAAGTCAAGGTCCACAAACCATTCAGGAATTCCATGACAAAGGTGAAGGAAGTGGGTAGAAAATTCCTGAACTGATTTGCCACGCTTCATTCTTAAATGGGAGATTCTTTCATAGACATCTTGGTGGTCACACTCATCGAAGGCTTGATGGATCTCCTTGAGGAAAGTGAGAAGGGAATGGACATAAGAAGGTAGCAGGGTATGACACCACCGTTTAACACAACCTTCAAGGGTGAAGAAGAAGAGTACACAAACAAGCTCATCACTATCGATTTCATGAGATTCAAAGAAATGAAGAAAATCATAAATGTGCTCGCTTACAGACGTTCTGTCCTTACTGTCAAAATTTAACAAGGATAAGTGATCGAGAAGCTCATTGGGGATTGATAGCTAATTAAGGGAAAAATGAGAGAAAAACCCCGGGAGCATGAATTGTGTATGATTCATTGGGTAAGAGATTCAACCCAGATGATGGGCTCATCTTGTTATTTGGCCCTCCTTCTAGCGCCAAAATTTTGACGGTGTTGGACCTACCAACATCAAGGAATTTCCCTAGTATGAAGTCCTAACTAGACCTTACACCGTTTGGTGTAGGAGTCCCATTCGGTAAGATGGACCTGTTTCCATTATCTTAAATATATGCCTTAGCTCTTGCTTGTCAGCACATTAGAGTGATCTGCTTTGTATTCAAACGATGATGTTCACGTGCCTGGTGAGTGCTAGTGTTACTTGTGTCAAGGCTCTTTCACTGCAAAGAGAGAGGGTGGGAGTGAGTCTCAAGTCTGAAGGGAAGAAGTCCCAACTTTGTCAAAGACACACAACACAGCAGGACATCTGTAGCTTCTAAAGGAGAAATCCACAAGAATGTGGCAGTCACAACACATAAGGGAAGGTAGCATGTACGATCACCAGCAGGACAATCTGCATGAGGGCGACGGTCATTATAATAGGTTTACGTGAAAGGTCTTGTCTGATGTCCAGGGAGGTAACCAACACGGGCAGGACAACATTGACAACTTATACAACAAATTTTCATAAATATATGTATTAGAACAACTGAATGGGTTCAATTTTTTAACATAGGTTAAAGCAACATGTATTACAAGTGTTCAAGATAAATCTTACAAATAGTTACAACACAAGTGTGAAAATTTGTTGGCCTATTAGCAGGCTTCTAAATTAAGTGAAAGTTCCAAGACACATCGGTACACCATTACATCACTAATCCCATGGGCAGGGCATTAGATCCATTGCTCGCTCCTCAAAGAAAATATTACAGACTCTTAAGTCTATGTGGGAGGAGCCAAGGTGAAAATTCTTTTGCATGTACAAATGAGGGTTGTTTATAGCCAAGGGTAAAACTGTCCCTTGTGATAGTTTGGATTTCGTGAGTTTTCAACTTTACTTGACTCTTCATATTACAAGTGGGTCTCTTAGACTTCCACATTACATTACATTGATTGACACAATATGGCCCACAATAGAGATGTGTCCGACATGAATCAAGACACGACTCGACATGATAGTGATGGTACGTTTGTGCTACTGCTGGTGTACATGTCGAGATACAGTTATGCTGAGTGATGGATGTCCTCATGGTGTATCATAGCGGAGTCTTCGATGGTCATTGGGTTCGTTTGATTTTGCGTTTGCACGTTGCTCCTTGCTTGTACTTTGGCATGCTTGACATGGTCTTCCATTCGTGAACACACCTCCTCGCATGCATCATTTGTTTGTCCATTTACGAAAATGCATGTTCATCCGTTCATCCATCCGTGAACTCATCCTCACGTGTTCATCCGTTCATCCACGAACACATCTTTGCATGGTCATTCATTCGCGAACACATCTCCTCGCATGCATCATTTGTTCATTCGTTCGCGAACATGTCCTTTTGCATGTACTCTCCTTGTCCTTTCCATCTTTCGTCACATCATGTCTATTCATGTACCTGTATCTACAGTCACTCATGACGATACGATATCAAATCCATAGATCTCCTAGTCTACCATGATGCATGATCATTTTCGAATGCAAGTGACCAGGAGAGAGGACAAGGTTACGAAACTATGGGAGGCAAGTTTCAAGCTAGGATGCAGGCTCCAAGCACTGCTAATGAAAACTGCACAGAAGTCACTGGGAGATGGAGACATGCATTTTGGACTAGCAATAACTATTCGATCTAGCTTGGCTGGAGGAAAAATCTACGCAATTTTTGGGAAAAATACTGTGGGTTGCAAGAGGACTCGGCAGTCAGGTCTGCACAATTTCTGGAGTGAGCAGGCAATGGGAGCTTGGTAGAAAAAATTGCGCAGTTCCTGGAGGGAGATGGCAGCGGGCTGCGAGATCTTGGTAACAAAAACTACACAGTTCTGTGAGGGAACTGGCGACAGGCTACTTGGAGCTGCTGGCAGGAAAAAATATACAGTTGCTAAGAGGCTGATCTATTGACCACCTCTACACAGTTTCTAAGCTAAGCGAACTGCTAGGCTACAAAGGGCTTTCTCATGAAATCTGCACAATTTTCCAGGTGAGCAGTCGGTTGGCTGACTGATGACTAGCTGGGAAAACTACACAATTTTCTGATGGAGATAGGGACAGGCACTAGGTGTTTGTCTGGCCTATCTGCACAATTTTCTTAGTCAGCAGAGCGGGAATGGTCTGCAACCTCTACGCAATTTTTGAGGGGATTCAGTCTCAGGCTGAATGCCCGGTCAAACTCTCTGGTTGACCAACAGGAGGGTTGATTGATGAGCTTGTGGGTAGCGCAGCTTGAAATGGCTTGTTGGGTGCTTCTGCATTGTTCTAGTGACAATCAATAGATTTGATGATAGGGTGATGGTCTGGCTGTGAGAGGGTGATCTGATCATCAAAATTTTGTCGAAAATGACTAAGTGTGTGAGCAAGTGAAATGGTGCATACGTGACCTTGCAAACACACACTCACATGACTTGAAGACAAGACACATCAAAACATCAAGACACACATGCTCAACATGACCGACCGATGGTGCTATCGACACTTGTGATCGATCGTTGGATGACCACGACGATGAATGCTCAACAGTGCATACGACTCCCTGTGTGAATGCGACGTATGCTTACCTAGCGAACACAATGCGTGCACATGAAGTGAAGACCTTGTGCATGACTAGAACATGGTCGCAAGCAAGACATTGATACCAACATTCAAAATATGTCCATTGAGTGATCAAGCAAGGTGGGTGCGAAGACTCACATGATCTCATAGGGTGAACCCGAGTGTGTGCAAACGTCAAGTAAAACTCTCAAAGGAGGCTCCGAAATTGGATGCAAACCAAAATTTTGGAGGGTGTTGCAGCCGCTACAACACTTGCACAATATATTCTAATTTTTTCATGGATCCTCCTTTGCACTATTTATACAACATCTGGGCACATTTGCCATGTCGTCGTGTTGCTCAGTCATCCCAGAACTTGGGCTTTAGTCCCCTTGGGGACTTTCGAGAAAAAATCATCAAGGTGATGTGTCCCTGCAAGACCAATTATTGCAATCACGATCTAATAAAAAAAATGGGATTACTTGTCCGTGACACCATGTCATCGGATCCCATTCTCCCTACCTACACCAATGGGAAAATCACTAGAGTTACACATATTTCCACCATATCTACCACTTGTACACAATTTCCATGTGTCATTGATCGATGCCACATGTCAGTTATTTTTTACCCACTTGGCCACATGAAATGCCAAATATTCATGCCACATGTCATCATCCTATACTGCCACATGTCCCAATACTTTCAGATGTTGTTGTTATGCTGACATCATCATGACACAATGTCTCCACCTAGGTATGTCAACTGAGTGCCATGTCATACCACTACTTGTCTTTTTCTTTTTAGGTCACATCATTGTTTGTACCATGTCATGGTGCTAAGTCACCACTGAATATTCCATCGAGTGTTGGAAACCTCTATGGATGTCCATTTCCTGAATTGAACTTGGTCGTCAATTCATATCATCCTCCATCATTGGATCCCTTCGAATGCAAGACAGTGTGTTAACCATCGTGTAGTTATCCACCTAATAATGGTTGATCTCTTATCACTTGTGTGATCCACTCATGAACTAGGCCATCATTTAATTATCGACCTCCACCAACAACTCCACAAAACTTGGCAGGATATCAAATCATCACTAAGTATGGAGATAGATAACCCCAACACCAAATGGGCCTGCACCTATGACTTTTAACCTGCAAGTTTGACTTGACATATATTTTTTTCGAAGTGATCTATTATGAATTTGATATACCATTGGCAATACCTCTTCAAGGCCTATCGATTTGAGTTATTTCCAAACTCATTTGGATTGATTTTTTGTTCCAAAAGCTAATATGGAGATGTTGCTTCATAACTACATGCTTGAATTCATCAATCTTCCTTCAACCAATGATCTTTGCCACTCAATGAAAGGTCCTTTGACATCCTGACATCAATTCCAACATATTTCTAACATTCTCCATGATACTATCTTTGACATTAATGGCATCATATTTCAAACATTCTCAATGAGCTTAGTCATCCAACAACAACATATTTAGCATCAATGACACCAATGCCTTTGACAAAAACACCTTTGACATCAATTCCTTTGACAACAATGCCTTTGACATCAATGAAAACACTTTCTAACAATCTCCCCCTTTATCATTGATGAAAACACCAAAAACTTTGCTACTAAAGCAAAGAGTTTCATTGATGGAAAAATATGATTTGAGCACTGCCATGTTTGGTCTTATCATTTCAATTTGTATCTCTCATTTCTTATTCACCAATGCAATTTTTTGTAATTTCCCTCCCCCTTTGACATCAATGGAAAAGGGAAACACTTTCAACCATCAAGTGTTTGGTCAAGTATAGCATATATGTAACCTTGCGAATTTATGTATGCACCTATCTCTTTCCTTTTTTAATATTGAAAAATTGCATTTCACTAATAAAATTAACACATTAATGGAAAAGGTACTCCCCTTGCAACTAATCTCCCCATGTCATTCTGATTTTGCGAAACTGTTAACTTCTTCTCATGTTGATTGCCCCATCTATATTTATTATGGTATAAATAACTTCATTATGTCTTGTGGAGAATATTTAATTGAGAGAAAGGTGAGAAATCACTTCCAATCTTTGTCATAGATATTCAACCACCACTTAATAGAATTCTTAAGATACCAGCAACATGTGCATCAATGATCTAAGAACATATCCATGCCTATTAGTCTAAGTCTCAGCCAGGCTTACATTCATAATTTTGATTCTATCTCTTATTTTTTTTGAACTCATGCACATGATCTCTGGAATCAACAACCATCTATCATGTGCATTAATAATGCCATAAACATTTCCAAATGATAATAAAAAATAAAGTACACATCTTAAAAATGCTTACATGAAAAAGTGACTTAGATTGATGCATGCCTAGACCAAATAATGCATAGCTAATACAAGGATTCTCAACCTACCAAACCAAGTAGGATGCATGAAGATACATTGATGATTTAATAGCTCTCCACCCATGAGTTCATTAATACAAATTCTGCTACAAACCCTAGAAGCTCAACTCAACATATACTTCACTTTGAAAAACTTCTAATGGAAACAGACTCATACCTACATTACCATATAAAATTTGACTCAACATAAAGAATAATAGCATATAAATTAGTACTCTCTGAAACCTATAGTATAATACATACACACTTGGACTAACAATTTCACTCGGCCATAAACTCAACAACCTAATTAAATCTCATAACAATCTCCTAACAAAAATATGGATACCAACTGATAAGACCTTTGATACCAATTTTTAACTGGGTATTCTCACACTATGATCATGCTCCTCGATTGGCATTAAGAATCTGAACTAATCATTATTGGATATTCTCCACTAACATTTGTTCTCTTCAAAAATTTGTTACCAATTGTTAATGAAATAGTTTTGAAGCAACACAATAATCCTACAACTCATCATACTTGCAACATAAACTTTGATTAGTCAAGTAACATTACTATGCAGTAACAACATCACCAACCTTTTTCTACCTCACATTCTTAGTAGCAACATATTTCGAATCATCATATGGTCATATGATTACAAAATAGTAGAGAACCAACAACAAAAATAAGTAGTCTTCCCTTAATCATTCAATTGCATTACTTCAATATATATTCTTTAGCTCTTTGCATATGATATTTTTGGCTTTACTTGAAGACAACCTCTTCTTTCCAATGAAGAGTGACAAGGGATCTACTCCCCCTAATTAGATTCTCACTTTTTCATCCACACCTTTATATGTTGAGTTCTAACAGTAATTTCACCATCTTCTGATGTCATTCTCTAGACTTGTCCTCTTTCTTGTCTAAGTGACTTTTTGGCCATAGTCTGAGCATATGAATGACTTTTCATTCATTTTCTTACCAATTAAAGCTAATGTGAAAATATATTGTAGTTCTCCTTTCTCATTTTTTGTGATTTCTTTTTGCAATGGAGAACTAGTAGAGTTGTTTCACATTT
The DNA here is from genome assembly GCA_000404065.3 of Pinus taeda. NCBI lineage: Eukaryota > Viridiplantae > Streptophyta > Pinopsida > Pinales > Pinaceae > Pinus > Pinus taeda. Next base: position 30,160 of record APFE031719989.1, read on the forward strand.
TATCTAATGAGGTCGTTGTTTGTTGTAGTCGATGCTAGAGATATTAATCACAAGAATATCAATATTAGATAGGTTTATACTCTTCTGAGAGGAAAATATTTGTTGACTTCTTCATTCACTCGGTCTGTTGCTCTTATTACTACTATCAAAATGTATTTGTTAGCTCTCAACATGATCCATGCCTCTATTTTCCTTAGTTTTAGAAAAAAGTATATTCTTCCCAAATTTACATGTAGCTATGTAGTGCCCATAATTTCCACGCATGTAGCATTCAACATTAGTTAAGAAGGGGGGGAATAGATTAACATTATTCTTAACATAACCTCTATTTCCATGTCCATTTCCTGGATTGTTATATGATATTTTCACCCTTGAATATTTTTTCCTTGAGGAGAAAAGGACCTTTGTGTGTGGCTATTTGAATTAATTCTGTGAGAAATTCATTTTCATGGTTTAAATGATGTGTTTCTTCTCTTTCCACTACAATTGTTTCTTCTTCTCTAGACACTTAGAGGCATAATGTCCTTCTTCACCACAATTAAAACACCTACAGGGTTGTGCACCTTTGTCTTTATTACTAGAATTCTAATAATCCTTTTGTTACTGCCTTAAATTCTCCGTGATTACAACATTGTTAAATAGTCCTTTAACAAAGCTAATGGGTCCCTTTGAATTCAGAGTTATTGTTGGATCACCTTCACAATCCAAACTTGTCTTACCTCGATGGGGGATTTGACTACTTTGAATACCATTGAAGACATCAAAACTCTTTTCATGCTTCTTATATTAAGACAATTGGTATTTTAATGCAATATTCTCAATTTCTAGTTTCTGAATTGTGGCTCTAAGCTTCTTATTTTCCTCAAAATCCAATACAATATTTCTTCTTAAATAGATATTTTCCTCAAGATCTTCTAACACATTAGAATAGTTACTAGATATACATCTAGTGTCTATTTCACTTACAATTTATTCAATAATGTGTTCCCTTGCTGAGTCTAGGGATTTTTCTGTAGACAAATGAGGTATTCTATCTTCCTTTCGACCATAGGTGCACCCATTATATTCTACAGAAGTATCTAGATTTGATATTCTTATCAAAGTAATTCCTTATTACTACTATTAGATGAACAATTATTTCTTTCATCAGAAATTGCTTGTAAGCATATAGATTATAGATGGAATATTCTTCTACATTAACAACAAAATAGAAACTTGTAGATTACATATCCTTTGAATATTTTTAGTGTTGATTAGTAAGGTGACCATTTGATACAGGGGAATCCTCTTCTTGCTCTAATTCATGATCTTCAATACTCTTTGAATCTTTCTCTACTCCATTATTAAGAGAATACACTTAATATCACCTGTAGATTGAGTGTATTTATCATAGATGGACTGCAACTCATTCCATATCTCCTTTGCAATCTAACAATAGATTACTTTTTCAAGATCCAACTTAGACAATCCTTTAAATATTTCCTCCTTAGATTGTGCATTAAACTCATTTTATTTTATTCCATTCTCTATATATAACCATATGTCCAAATAAAAGGCTTGCAAGTAGATTCACATTCTTACCTTCCAAGTTTCCATAATTTAACCCATTCAAAAGTGGAACTCCATCTGGGGTAATCCAATCATGTTTCTCCATGATCTATGATCTTCCTTCCAGTTGTTGAACTGGTCATGAAGGAACCTTGCTCTTATACCAATTGATAAAAACCAGGTCACCACTAAGACGGGGGTGAATCAATAGTGTGACCAAATTATACAACTATTGACAAATTAAAATTTCAAGCTATTTGAAAACCATTCATGTAAGTAGCAACACATAACATACACATATGCAGCATGTAAAGGCACAAATATTCTTCTTCATTCCTTTTGCAAAGACAATCTACAATTTTCTATTACATCACTGCCTGCAAGCTTCTTTTTGTAAGTTTCTGAGATTGCCACTTAAAGGAATCTACCACTCACCAATTTATCAACTACCATTGAAAGGAGAAACTACCCTTAATTTATCATCACACACTCAAAGGAGCATGCACCACTAATTTATCAGCACCCAACTATAGATAGACCCACCCCCAAGATATTCTTCAAACACCTACTTAGATAGAAGCATGTGAAAATTTTTGAATCTAACACATCAGAAAACGTTATTGCAATATCTGGTTAATTATCTCCTACTTGTTCTTTACATTAACAAGTTATTTAATAACATAAACATCGAAATAAACACACTTGTAGCCTTCACAAATATACAAATCAATAACTAAAATAAACTGAGACAACATAAGGGACACCGTTATTTTTGGACAATCGTCCCCGGAAAAACTCAATGCAGGAAAACCAGTGCAACATATATGAGGGTTTTATTACTAAGCAGATTCTGAATACAACTAGAGTTCCATAAATGGATCACCCTTCAGAGAATTTCCTTAGCAACAATACCTTTATCCGGAGACAGATATTTCAACTGATAAACAGCCAGATGAATGATCCCACAATGACTCTATCTATTCCTTGTGCTGGACAACGAAAGCTGCTCCACACACTCTCTAGAACTGCGTCACCCTCTTAGGGATTGCATCACCCTCTCTGACTCTATGTTAGCCAATCATGTCTCAGCCTATCCCAATGGATCACCTCTATGCAGACTCTAAATCTCATTGTGTCCTCTACGTCAACTTCTTTGGCCCTTTGCATCCTTTGCACTGGCCTCCCCATCCTCTGCGTCAACCCTTGTTGCCTCTACGTCAACCCTCCAAGGCTCTGCGCTGCATCTTCTAGTATTCTATTACCTCTCTAATATGTATTCTTCAGCCTCCTATCAAACTACCCCTCGCAACAACTAGTCATTGGTTCGATTTCCTTAGCAAACCTTGCCCCAGAAAATCGAATTGGTTGATCTCTTTTGTGTCTTGGTGTGTCTCCAACTAACCCTTAAGCCTCTCCTTATACTTTTCCTGTTGGTGATTCAATGGCTGAGATTAAGTCCCTAATCAGCAGATAAGATTAGATCTAGATTGATCCTCATTATTTAGAACTTTCTCACCCATATTATATTATTACACTTTAATATTTTAATTTTCCTAAGTTTAGACTTAGGAACCCCATTAAAAATATTAATTATTTTAATATCTCTTCATCAGGGTTGAATTTCCCCAAACGATTTCTAGGTCTTGGAGATCTCATGTGAATTAGCCTCTCCACCAATTTTCATGGCTAGAGCACATACGATGCTACCAAAAATCAACACTCCCTCTTAGTGAGGAATGTGCTCTAGTAATGCTTCACCATAAAAACATCACATTGATCTTCCGCATCGGTACCTACGTTGATGCTTGGCTTGTTGCCTCACATCCATTGGACTGTTTCTTCCTATATTGTTTCTCATGACACTACCACTACCACTGTTACATATGTACTGCAACTCCCTCTCAAAATATTGCCTCATGTTTCCCATAGCACTACTACTACTAATTGTTGCACTACAACTCAGTTACCGAGAAGTAAGTAACTGACTTCACCCAAAAAATGACATCTCGGTCAATCTAGAAGCCTCGTGATGTCAAAGCTACCTCTGTTTCTATCTTGTGCTCCCTTTGCTGCCACTGTGTTGTTGCAAACACCTTTGTGCCTCTCACACTACTGCAACCTCCATTGCATTGCTACAGACTTTTGCACTCTAGCACTTCCTTGTCACTCCATCACACCTTGCTCCACCTGACACCTGTCATCATGCTATTGTCTTTAAGGGATCTCGTAGCTAGATGTGATCAAAGAGTTTGGGCACCTCAAGGATTCTACCCCTACACGTAGTCCTCTGGACTACAACTCTATGTCTCCCCACCTCTTCTCTAGAGGTGCATGAGCACTCAGGGCACAATCATCATCAATCTCGACATCCTTCTCCACCTTAGCTGGAGCTTCCTTTGAATCAGAAGCTTCTCCCTTTCCTTTCTTCCTAGGGCACTAAGATGCATAATGTCCTAGCTCCCCACAGTTGTCTTGAAAATAGCAACAAGAAATGATAAAAATAGAATCCAGAAATTCCAATTTAATTTGTTCTTGAATTAAAATTGTGAATTAAAATCAAATTTAGTCTCACCATCTACTTGGAAATAATTAATTAATTCATTATGGATTAATTAGTTGGAGAAATTCAAGTTAGAAGTCTTTATCAAGTCATGCAACAGTTATCCCTTAAATTAAGGAGATTATCCCTTAATTAAGGAGATAAGATTGAGTTATATTTGAGTTGTAATTAGTTAACTCAATTTACTGAGTTAAGCCCACTTAAATTAGTTCCAAACTGTTTGAGGAACTAATTGTGAGTTATCAGCTAGTTGATGCATGCATGCACTCAACTAGTGTACTCCAGATAACTGAAGATTCCCTCATCAGTAACTCATGCATGTCTATTCTGAGAAAGACCCAGTTGAGCTAAATGTCAAGCACACTGTACTATCAGTTGCATGTGTTTACTTATAAAGGAAACTCATGCATGCAGTCAAGACACAATGCCTTGAGGATTGCATAGTTTTACAGTGTGTAAGAGTAGTGTTCCACTTGGTTGAAGGTGAATCATCCTAGAGGAACAACACAAGGAAATAGGAGCTTAGAGGGCAGAGAGGAAGGCTTATGAGAAGCCAGGATTACCTGTGAGCATCTATGAGGATTGTAATGAGAGATAGCTATCTGTGAGAGCTAAGGCTTTGTATAATTCCTATGTATTTCCACCTTGTATGATAATACAGATAGTGGGGTTTTTAGCTGAGGCTTTCCCTAAAGTATTTTCATGTGTATTGTGCATTAATTCTTCTTCTTCTGGTTATATGTGTTTAGCTCGATCTTGCTCGATATTACATCTATAGAAGTAGCAAGACGAAAATCAAAAACATCGGAAAAGAAATCCGAACCAATATTTTGGTCAACAGCGGAAAAAGCTTATGCAAGACGAAAAATACCCCAGTATGTGGACTCAAATAATACAAGATATGTTCCACCACATCGTTGTGAAGATGAAAAATCTAATGTGGAAATGCAAAGGATAAAAGAGGGTAAATGTAAATGTTGTGGTGAGAAATGGGACCCCAAACATAGATGTGCTAAATGAAAAGAGCCAAAGAACCTATATAATTGTGAAGCAACCAATGATTCAAACAGTGAAGATTATGACATAGAATAAACAGAAGACGCCCTAGAATTCTCACCAGACTTAGATGACGGAAGTACTCCGCAAGTGTCATTATCAGCCATGACAGGTATAACACAACCTCAGACCTTAAAGTTAAAAGGACACATAAAGAAGAACACGTAGTGGTTCTCATCGACTCTGGAAGCACACACAATTTTCTAGATGCGACTGTGGCTTTTTGTCATCGTCATTGATGTCATATATCTCAAAGTATTCTTCTGCTTTATTTATCCATGCAACATTATTTTTTTCGTTTCCATCGAATTTAGACATCTTGACTTTTTCCCTTCGCTGGTATGTTGCTACTGGTTGAGCGAAAAAAGGGTGTTGACTAGTAAAGTTATTTTAGAGTTGCTTGTTTGTAAAGGCTATGTTACTCGCTTCTTGGTGGGGTGTCGCTAATTTTTTTGGGGATTCAACTTTTTCATGAGAGTCTGTGGACTTAGTTGAATCTGACGAGATGTGTTCTTGATTCTCTTCATCTTCTTTTAGTAGTTGTTCGGGTGTGCAATTCAACCTTTTACACAAACTTTTCATCATTGTTAAGACCTCTCTGATCCCTGCTTTTGTCTGAAGATGGTAATTTTCCATCTTTATCTCCATTCGATTTGTCGTATCTTGAAGATCTTTTATTTTGTCTGCTTGCTCCCCAAGCCTTGTATTGACCTCGTCGTGGTTGTTATTTATCTTATGCTCTGTGTCAACCAATCTTTTTTGAAAATCTACCATTGTCATTGTCAACATTGAGCGGGTTTGCGGGGGCGTGTATTTACTTGCCAGCTAAAATGTTTTTCCTCCTTTTTTTTTTGCAAAACTAAATTTATATAATAACTTTTAATTAATTAAAATAAATTTAATTAATTAACTAATATATATATATATAACTTTAATAATTAAATAAATTAATTAATTAAATAACGTATATTATAATATATATATATATATATATATATTATATATAAATTTAATGAATTAAATTAAATAAATTACATTAATATATTGTATCTATAATAATAATTTTAATATATATATATAATATTATATAATAATATATTTATGTTAGTTATAATATATTCATAGTCACTATATATATATATTTAATATATATATAATATATATATAAAAATAGCACTTATATATACGGATATATATATATATATATAAAGTAGTGTTATTAATATTATTATAAATAATGTCACGTTATAGAATTATTTTTATATATCATAAACTTCTGAACAGTCACGTCGGTTGACTGAACCCTTCACTATTTAAAAATATATCGAATATCACCGCAGATTTTTATTTTTATTTTTTAACGGATGCTGTTTTTTTTTTTAAATCGTGAACGGAAGGAATTGGAACAGTGGTGCAGATGGGAGAACGGCAATGCGACGGGGTATTTCGGGGGCAGGGTGAAAGCTGACAGGCGATTGAGCAGGGGAGAGCTAGCAACGAAGGGCACGTATAGGAATCGGGCAGTAGTGGTTTTCAGTTTGGCGGTGGTTGTATCGTCGACCCTTTGAGTGGATATCCCGCAGAGCTCACTGCAATGAAAAACGACGCAGACTTCAACGTATCACCGCAGAGCCACCCGCAATGGGAAGATCCCACTGTAATGGAAAACAACGCATGTCACCGCAGATGAAAAAAACGCAGATTTTACCAATGGTTTAGCGTACCCTCCGTAGTCTTCCACCGATGTTTCAGCGTATCACCTATCAATGGTCCAACATATCACCCACGTATTACTCCAGGCAGAATACGCACAACCCACACGCACTGTTGTTTTATGGAAAGCCTGTGGGGTCTGTTGGCCAGCAGAACTTGTGGGTGTCACTAGTCTGAAGCTGGCTCTGATACCAGATGAAACAACAAATTCTAAGATACGCAGAATATATATGAATAAATACTTTATTAAAAATGATGAATAGATAGATGACGATATTACAATTGCGGTTTCCTGGCTTATATACCGCCATGGGCACCCTTTGGGAAAGGGCATGATCTTATGATCGTGCCCTTTCATCTAATTGAACCTAAAATTAAACAATAACCTAAAATTAACTAATTTTTACATAACATTTAAGCTTCCGCAAATTGATAGTAGAAGTAGGTTATAATATTTTGCTTTGGTTATATTGCATTATCAGGTTAATCTACAGGCAAATTTTCTACATCAATCTCAGAGTAGAGAGAATTTGCAGAATTTCTACATGGTATCAGAGCCTAGTTTATCGGAGCTATGAACAATATACTGAGAAGAGAATTTGAAGTTTGAAGTATAGGGTTGCAGGTGCAAATTGAATTCTTATCATACATCAAGGTTGGCCAATGGTGTTCTATGGATTGAGACTCGAGTATGCCTTGGAAGGTAGCTCAAATTACATAGCATGGAAAGATCGCATGAAGGATGTATTAGAAGACAATGGCTTGAAGGAATTCTTTGATCAAGAAATCCAAAATCCATCTTCAACTAATGCACAAGAGTTGGTTGAGTGGAAGAAGTGTGTGGCAAAGGTGAGGTGGATCATCCTTGAGGGAATTTGAGACCATATTGTCTTGAGTCTCCATGTGAAGGATACTCCATTTTCAATGTGGAAGACATTGAAGGACCTCTACCAAAACAGTAGTGACTAGAGGAAATTGGTGCTCAAGGATAAGCTTCAAAGAATCAAGATGGAGAAAGGTGATACTATTTCCACACATTTGAACAAGCTCACCACTTGTAGAGATGAGCTTAGCAATGTGGGAATAACTATTGACGATGATCATATGGTGAGCCTTGCTCTCCTTGGCCTTCCAAAGTGCTAGAATAGCTACCAGGACTCTGTGAATGGAAGGGGGAAACTGCCGGATTGGGAACAACTGTGGTCGGATCTGATGGAGGAGGAGATTAGGAGGAGCACACAAGATGGTTTTTCATCCAAGGATGATGATGAAGAAAATCTGGCCTTAGCAAGTAAGGCAAGGAAAGGGAAGGGGAAGGCTTCCCATTCCAAATCAAATTCTTCTCATGGAGGTAAGAAGGGTGACAAGTCTAAAGAGAGATGCTTTAATTGTCACGAGATGGGACATTATGCGACTATTTTCCCATTGAAGAAGTCCAATAAGGAATCCTCGGAAGGATCGGAAGGTGAGGCATTAGCCTCTCATTTTGAAATGGAATTTACCCTCATCGCATGCATGGTGTCATGGATGATGGATTGTGTTTGGTATCTTGACAGCGGAACCTCATTCCACATGAACAGAGATAAAAGTTTATTCAGTGCCTTGGAGGAGAAAGACCTCAATATGCGCATAGAGATGGGTGACGATGGAAAGTATAGTGTTTCAGGAGTGGGAATGGTTGCTTTTCAAAGGGAGCTTGGACCTCCTCTCACCTTGACAAATTTGAAGTATGTGCCTGCACTGAAGAAGAACTTGGTATCGGTCGCGATGTTGGAGGACAAAGGCTACGATGTTGCTTTTAGTAAGGGAAATGTTTTCCTTAGACACATCACCACGAGATAGGTGGAACAGATCGGTTCACGAGTTAAGAACCTGTATTCTCTTGAGGTTCAAGATGCACACAAAGACTTGAGGAGAAAGGAAAATGTTAGAGACTTGGTTGTTGAGAGGGAGAGTAAATTACCTCTCAACATGCAGTCCTAGAAGAAGTCTCAGACAATTGTGGAGGAGCCACAATTGGAGGAGCAGAGAGGATACCGAGTGAAGAGATCCACTCATGCAGATACCTCCATTAGGGGGGGGAATTCGATCCAAGTGGGCAGAGGGATCACATGCAACCATACCTCCAGGTGTGAGGTGGGGCGATGTGAAGTGATAGTCCCATGAAGGCTGAAATTGGGTAGTGTTAAAATTTCTGTTTTCCCACCCCGGTTTTCAGTTTCTCCTTATTTCTCCCATGTAGTTAAATGCCCTTTCCCATAACCATACATTCAACAAGCTCGAAAAAATAAATTTTGCTGAAAACACAAATTCTGGAAATTTTACAGAATGTTGGAAATTGCAGAAATAAAAATCAGCAGTAATAAACAGCTATTAAAACACATTAAAACACTGATATTTTTTGTCAACGTGACCCTGGAAAAACCCCCTACAACTCTTGGGGAAAACCAGTTTGAGAGCTCTTCTTTATTTTTGAAAAATGTTTTTTTACAGCAAAAAAATTTCAGCAAAAAAATTACAGCAAAATAATTTTTTCAGCAAGCAAACTTATCCGTTTTCAGTCCAACGGACCACCTGGAAACTTCTCAATTTTCAGCAAAAAAATCAGCTTTTTCTGCTTGTTCTTGCTGCTGTTCTGCTTGTCTTTCTGCTGTTCTGATTTTGCTGAAGAGCTGCCTGGTATGTGTGCCAAACTGCTGCCTCTTTCTCCTTCTTGTCCAGAAATCTCCCTTGCTCTCTTGCTCTCCTTCTTCCAATCTGCTCATGAAAGAATGAATGATCTTTTCCTCCTTTTCCTCCTTTAATATAACTCCAAGTGACTTTTGGGTGATCCAAGTGACTTTTGGGTGATCTCTAAATCCAATGGCTGAAATAGATTTAGATCAATGGCTGAGATTAAATGCACATTTAAATCTCACTTTCTATTTTTTAATTCACCCACTTTAATAAAGACCCACTTAGTCATTTATTTCCAAAGTCACTTTTCCTTTCTAATTTTTCATTGACTTTATAAAAGTCACTTTAAAATTAGACTTAGTAACTTTATCACTTAAAGTCACTTTTAAATTAGATTTTAACTTTATAAAAATTATAAAGTCACTTTAGGAGAAAAATTAAAATCTTTTGGACACTTTTCCCTAGGCCAAAGATCAAAGCCTAAGGGAACCACCTGTCCTCCGGTACCAAATTTCAACATAAAAATCAATCTAAAGTTAAAAAGAATTTTGATAAATCTTTTCGAGTTAGACCTTTTCAAGTTGAAGATATGGTACTATTATGGGAACGTAGAAACGAGCAACCGGGAAATCACGGGAAATTTGACAGTTTTTTGCTCGAACATTATATCATCAAAGGACCTGTTGGACCGAATTCATTTTACTTGAGCGCATTAGACAGTAAACCACTCGACTTACTTGCAAATGGCTAGATGCTCAAGTTGTTCTATAAAGATGACATCTGATGCCATCAAGCATCCTATGTATTTTATCCCTAACCCTACTCTTTCTCATTTCAGTTATTAAAATAGGTTTCATTTCAACATTTATATTCCATGTTGTTAGATTAGATTAGATTTCAGTATTGTTAGAGTAGAATTTTTGTTCCAGAACTTTGTTTTATATGATGATTTTGATTTATATTTGAATGGATAATTGTCTTATGTAACTCGTGTAGCCGAGATGCAGATTATGGATTCTTGCATTCCTTCATGAAGCAACATATCCCCATGTGGAGCCAAATGTTGACCACTCAAGAGTCAACTACCTATAGCAGAGTACATTTCAGAGCAATCAAAAATTTACAGATTTCATCATCATCATTTACCTTATGGTCTTCAATTGTATCCAAATTTTGCATTCCTTTGGGATCACAGTAAAAATGTTCTAGTATGATGAAATTGAGCCATGTAATACATCTAGGTAAGCTTATTATTTTTGCTAGAGTGTTTCACTCTAGGGAGTTTTTTTTCCTTAACTAATTATTTGTGTTTTCAACTGCAAATAATTGGCTAAGTTTTTCTCCCAAACATACTTCAAAGCTAGAGTGGAGCTTGATGGTGAAGTCTTAAGTGAGTCCTAGTGTATAGAGTCGATGTATAATGTCATACTAGATCATACCCTAAGTCTTGCATAATTTAGTTGTGTCTAGAAGTCTTCGTTTTTTAATTGTCAAATTTCCCCTTCTAATGAGATTTTTATGTAATATTTGATGTAAAGATGTAAAAAAAGTGATGTCTATAGAAGTTCTAGGGGCTGAGTAATTAAAATGACACCTTAACCCCTAAACTTTCTATCTAGAGACACTTTGAGGGTGGAAAAATATGTTTAAACCCCTCTAGAGTCATTATTTTTATTTTCCAGCAAAAAATGGAAAATAATTACCCGGAAAATGGTCAAAATAATTAAAATGAGAAAACACTTTGAGGGTAAAAAATATGTTTAAACCCCTCTAGAGTCATTATTTTTATTTTCCAGCGAAAAAAGAAAAAATAATTACTCGAAAAATGGTCAAAAAATTAAAATGAGAGAAAAATAAAATTCTCTCCAAGTGAAAAATATTAGAAAATGAATGTGCACTTTCCAAGAAGGGAATCTCCACAAATCAAGCAAGGAAAAATCCCAGATTAACAAAGAAAGAACAAAAAAAAAAAAAAAAAAAAAAAAAAAAAAAAAGGCCCAGAAAAAAAGAATTTTTTCAAGGAAAATCGAATTTTTTGGTCCAAGGTGGTTAAATTGAAGGAGAAAATTTCGAGGAAACATATTTTTTTGGTCCAAGATTAGCTCCATCTTTAGGGAAATCGATTTTTTTCCTCTAGATCAAGGGATGAAATTATTTTGACATGGATCAAGCTTTCAACTAGCTGTTTTTTCCTAGGATCAAGTCAAATTTGTGTAACTTGTTGGACCTAGCCATTTTCACTTGGAGAGGGATCTAGATCTCTCATTTTTCTATAAATTGATCTCAAGGCTCCTCATTGTAACACATTGTGACCAAACTCTTGGCTCTGAAGCTCTGCTATGTACTGAAATATTCTGGTTAATAGAATTAAGTCTTTGGGGTTAGTTTTGTGGTGTTTTTCTTCCACAAATATGGTATGATTTTTTTATTATGTGTTTAAATTCTATTGATATAATTTTATTGTTATTTTCATTAGCTTTCATAGATTTACTACTGTATAGTTATCATACACTAGCATTTGGGCTAGAGAAACATTTTAGATTTGGACATTTTAGTAAATTTTCAGTTGAATTTCTAGAACTTTCTATTCATTATATCATTTAACCCCTATGGATCTAACAATTTATCTTGAGTTGTGTAGAAATCATTTGAATCAAATCTCATGTGTGAAGGGATGTTTTCAGCTAGACTAACCAACTCTTCAGCATATTGTGGAAGAACCCACAATTTAATTCCTTGAAAGACTTATCATTCAAGATTAATATTTGTTGTAGGGATTCCTTAGCCTTGGCTTGTGATATAACTTATCAATCTCATCTTCGTTCCTATTATTGTGCATCATTGAAAAGATATGGCTATTTCAAGAGCTTATTTCTACTAGTCTAGGAGCGGAGTTGTACTCATACTCCTTGGATCAAGTAGATCTATAATTTGTAAATAAATTTTGTAGATATTTTCTAAAGGTTTTATTTTCTGATTTTTATTTATTTTGCAAATTTTGTATATATTTCTTCTCTCCTTGCAGATTTGAAAAGAAATCGAGGATTTGAAGTTGGGGTTTCTTAATAATTTTGTTTTTCAAGATAAGAAAAGAGAAATTCTCTTGCTCTCATACCCTTGCTTGTGGATATTGGAACCCTCCTTTTTCCCTCATATCTGTTTATCCTAGCCACTAGGGTTTGAGGGCTCCTAACTTTGATTTTTGAAAGAGATCTAATTTTTTGAGGCTTGGATATTATTTTCATTATTTTTAGGAAGGTCCCGGGCCTTTGGAAGCTTTTCTCCTCTAGGCCAAAAACTTAGGAAGCATGCATTTTATTTCTTAAGTGAAATTTTTTTGGATTCTCATTTAGCATAATTTTATTTTTCAAGGGTTTGGTTTAGATCTTATTTTGCAAAAGATCTAGCATTTTGAGGAGCTAAAAATTCGAATTTTTTGCAGGGATCTACAAATTTGGAGACCTTGGGAATTAAATTTCAATTTTTTTCTTAAAGGACCACAAGCCCCCTTAGGGTTGAGGACTTAAAAGCTTTCTCTTTCTTCCCTATAGCAAAAACCTCGATGTTTAAATTTTTTTTTACAAAAAAAAAAATATAATTTTCTTTAAAAAACTTCCAAATCTATTGGCAAATTCACTTGGGGTTTTAACGAATTTTCTTGCAGCGCTAATACAAATCTTTTGAAGGTCATCCATCAATTTTTCAAGCTTCTCACTTCAGGTCGCAAGGGTTTTGAGGCCTTTTCTTCCTTCAAAATCAATTTTCCCTCCAGGGTTTTTTATTTACAATTTTTTTTTTAAATTCAGATCTTTTTGACATATCTCACTAGGGTTTCATATTTTTCATGTCTACCAGCCATTTTGAGGAAGCCGCAAGTGTAGGAGGTTATTTCTAACCTTTTGATTGAAGGGTTTAATCTCTAAATTTTTGTGGCCATATAAAATCTGATTGGAAATCTCTTTTGGCAGGCCACAAGGGTTTTAGGGCTTATTTCATTGAGTCACTAGCCTTTTGAGGTTCAATCTTTTCCTTGATGCGATAATCACTAATCCTTGGATATTTTACAAAAATAAAGCAATTTTTCAGAGGGTTTTTCATTAAATTCCTTTTGGAAAGATTGACTTTTGGCAGGCTTGGTTTAGCAATCATATTTTTCTTAATGAAGCCATGAGCATTGGAGGTTCAATAACTTCAATTCTCCTAGCTGAGACCTCAGAGAAGGTCAATTTTCATCTCTGGTGTGAAGGTCATATCAGTTCTGACACCTTGTGAAATTGACAGATTGTTTCAGGCTTTCAAACCCTTGGAGATAAAGGAAATAAATCACAATTTTTTAAATAACATTTAAATTAAAAAATTTAATCAAATTTTTGTCAAAGCCGCAAATTTCAAGGGCCTCTTTCTCCTAGTGGTCGAGAGTTTCTTCAAGAGGACAGGTCATCAAATTTTTAAAGAGAGAAAAAATTCACATGAAATTTTTCATAAAATTTTAAAGAAACACCTTGAGGAGGGATTTTTATTATAAGGTTCCATATCTTTTTGTAAGCTTCCTCAAGGTTGAAGAACCCTTATTTCTATCTAAAGGGGTTTCCTTCATTGTAATATCATAATAAAAAATCTTTTGCTTGTGGGTGCTTGGGACTTTCCCATGGTATCCCTCCTCCTTATTTAAGAGGGAGGATTTCTTGTTTTCTTAGCTTAGTTTCCTTTCCATTATTTTTTGTTAGATCTAACTCCTAATTGTTTCCTTGTATTAGTTTCATTTTGCATCTTAGATCTAATCTATATTGCATCATTTAGTCTTTTAGATCTAGCTCCATTCTCTAATTTTTATTGTGATCTTGGTAGCTATTTGATCTAAACACATTTGAGTTACTCTTTTCTTAAGCTCACTTGTTTCTTAGTTTAAAGTAGTTTCTCTGATTACATCTAATTAGCAACCTCATTTGCCATCATATACTTGTGCTACAATGTATAATTTTCACTTATTCTATCTGTCATAGCATAAATGAAGAAATATTTTAAAGAGTACTTTCTATTTAAGGCACTTGGGTTATTGCTCTAACATCTCAATCTAATTCTCATTGTTTCAATTGAGTAATCTTAACTTGCTTCATTGGGTATTGTTGTTGGCTAATCTCACTATAATTTTGTGTTCCATGTGTTTATCATAAATCTTGATTATAAGTGAATTATTTTTTCTTTCTTGAAGCATCTTGTGATATCTCATTGAAACATTTCACTAACATTTGCATCATCATTTGTATTCTAAATTTAACCTTGCATCTTTAAAATTTACCTCCAAGCATAAGCTTGGTTGATAGAAATTTTAGGACAACCTTCTCAAACCATTCAATTTAAGAAGCTTGACCGTTAAACAACGGTTAAAACAAGTGACCTTGCAGTTCTGTTGTGGCCAAGTCCCTTGTAGGAACGGAGGCACTTGGGTTGCTAGAAGCCCTGGGTAAAGTATCGTTAATGAGGCCATTGCCTCCTTCCCTAACACTTCATCCAACAACCTTGTTCTAAGACAAGTTTTGACAATTGAGGAGAAGGCATTCACCATAATTTTAGGCATTTAATTAAAATCAACCAAGATCTTTGCATCTCACATAGATTAGTCTTACATTCATCTATCTAATCTTGCTTCATCTTGCAATTGTTGATTCGCGAGCACCTCATTTGCTTGTAATATCGCATTACTTGTTCATTGGTTCATAATATTTTTCTATCTTTTCTGAGTTTTTTTTTTTTTTTTGAAAGAACAAGTTTCAGTTGTATTGAAAATTATATTTGACTGCTCATATTTCAATATCTTGTACTAACACTTGTCTTGCAACATTGCCTATCTTGTGACTTGAAGCATCATTCTATTTTGCTAGTGTTATATCTTTATTGAGCATTGTTATAAGGCATCGGTCTCTCATCTTTATATCTTGTTGAATTCCATATTGATTTAATCAAAATATATCTCATTTTCTCATTTAACATTCACACTTGCTAATTAATCTTTAATCAAGTTACATAGAGAGGTAATTGTCTTGCCCTTAGTCTCTTAGAACTTGTTCTTTCCCACAAGTTTTCCTTTCATCGTCACCTTTAAGGACTACCCCCATAGCTTGTCTAGGAAAGAGCTTAAACGGAGTGAGTAGGGAATAGGTGACAGCCCCTGCTGTTAGAAATCTAAATTTCTAATTTGATATTTGACTGTTAAAAATACACCAAATGATTTATGAATGTAATATATATTATTAATTGATAAAATTCGTTGTTACACAGGAACTGCTCCCAAGAGTTGGGAAACCCGTTCAAATGGTTCCTACGCTCCCGGGAGCTTTGGAACTGTATGGGAACGTTCCCTTTTCAGCGTAAGCTGCAATGGGAGCTTGGGAAAGTTCCAAGAGCTTTGAAGACTATTTTTTTGGAGTTTCGGCGTTCCCTAGGGTTGGGGAATACAAAGTCTATAGAGAAATATGTTGCACTGCCCACAAAACATGAACCTAAGTTGAAACCTTCGTAGGAAGAAAGGCCAAAGACATCCTTAACACTAATATCCTTAATTGAGAAACTGAAGCAATCTCTTGATGGGTTAAGGAAGCGTGTGGCACCTCGATGTAAGGGCGATATCTGGGATGTCATGCTGATGAATATTTCTTTTGTTGTTTATGTATATATATCGTAGAAGATTGTGTGGGCATATTGTATGTGGCAGTGAATGCTTAAACATTAGAGTTGCTTTACTTTTTCTCTTAAGAATAACTAGTGAAACATATGTAAAATTGTTCTTTTGTATTTTTAAGCCAGATTGTTTCAAAGACTCGTCATGTGTCATAATGAACTTAACATTTTTAATATTTTATATATATAAAAGAGTTGCTTTACTTTTTCTCTTAAGAATAACTAGTGAAACATATGTAAAATTGTTCTTTTGTATTTTTAAGCCAGATTGTTTCAAAGACTCGTCATGTGTCATAATGAACTTAACATTTTTAATATTTTATATATATAAAAGGAGAGACTCAGGGAGAGAGACACCAAAGAATATATTATATAAGAGAGATTATATATTTATTGTTTATATTTAAATTGATTTTATATATTTGAATATTTTGATTCAATATTAATTTTGATTATTATATAAATTATATATTAAAAAATATTTTTATTTTTATATTTTAAATTTTTTATTATATAACATTATCGCCCCTAATTAGTCATTTCCTATCAATTTTGGGGAAACCTCCAGCCATTCCCGACACCCGTACCCAAGTTCCCAATGTTCCCACGTTCCAAAAACTCATGCAACATAGATAAAATTCGAATGATGATTACAAGGTTGAGGTGGTGCTCCTTTAACAGGAGTTACTGGCCATGCTAATCAAAGAGACATGTCCCTTGGGACGAATGTCTCTTCATTTAACTAATTAATTGTTTTATTTAATTGATTATAATTATCATTTATTTTATTTAAATAATATTTTAATATCTTAATTATTTTTTATGGATTTAAATTCATAACATTGCCTTCGCCTTAAGATGCTATGTCCTCAAAGCATAGGTAGGTTTGGGTGTTGATGCAGGAAACGTTTTGGTTCCCAAGAGGAATCTTCCTCTGGTAACCTTTTGCATTTGATGAGGTATTCCCTTATTGTCTTGGATCGTAAGACCTTTCCTCAGGTCACGAGTATACCTTCAAGTTCAAGGTCTATTCTTCCTTCTTCATCGGTCTCCGGTATTTCTGTTTGTGCTATTTGGTTTTGCCCTATTACTCTCTTGAGACTTAATACATGAAAGGTATTATGGATTCAGCAATTGTCCGATAACTTTAATCCATAAGCTACACTATTTATTTTTTTGACTATCTAATACGGACCATAATATTTAGGTGATAATTTATTCTTTCCCTGTTGTTTTAGTGATAACTGCTTATAAGGTTGGAGTCTAACAAAGACCCACTCTCCCTACTTGAACTCTCTTTCAAAGCGGTGTTGGCCAGCTTGCTGTTTCATTCTATTACGAGCCACGGTAAGATTTTCTTTTAGTAAGTTGATGATCCTTTGACTTTCTCCTAGGTGGTCTTTAACTGTTGGTACCGTGGAATCACTTAGTGCAAAGTCTTTCCACCTGGGTGGCTCGTAACCATATAAGGCTTGGAAAGGTGTCACTTTAGCTGAAGTGTGGTACGTGGTATTATACCACCATTCTGCCAAGTGTAGCCACTGGGTCCATCTGTTTTGTTTCTCTGTAACGAAACAACGAAGATATGTTTCCAAGCATTTATTAACGATTTCAATTTGCCCATCTGTTTAGGGGTGATAGGCCGAACTCATGTTGAAGGATATTCTTGCTTGGTGACAGAATTCCTTCCAAAACTTGACTCTAAACCTTACATCTCTATCACTAATGATGACCCTAGGGAAACCGTGTAGTTTGTAAATATTTTTACAAAACACATCAGCGATTTGTTTAGTTGTGTCTATCTTTTTAAAAGCCATAAAGTGGGCATATTTAGTAAGCCTGTGGACTACTACAAATATTTTATCCTTCCCGTCAGATGCAGGCAGTCCTTCAATAAAGTCCATTGAAATCTCTTCCCACCTCTGATTTGGAATGTGTAGAGGATGTAGTAATCCTGGAGTTCAAACATTTTCGCTCTTGTTTCTTTGACAAATATCACATTCTGCAACATATTTCTGAATTTCCCTGCTCATACCCTTCCAATAGAATGATTGTTGGATGTTGTGGTAAGTCTTGTAGAATCCGACATGTCCAGCTGTAGGCGAATTGTGAGACTCTTTTAGTATTCTTACCTTGAATTTGGATGCGAGTGTTAGGTAAATTCTACCCTTGTACCATAAGGTATCATTCCTCCACTCAAAATTGGTATACTGACTGATATTCTTAATCATGGAGTCACAATCCTCATTCTTGGCATATTCAGCTCATATTTAGTCCAACCATTCCAGAACAACTATCATGGCAGCACATGTTGCGTGGTCATCATCTTTACATGAGAGTGCATCAGCTACGATATTCTCCTTTCCCTCCTTGTGTAATATTTCTAAGTCAAAAGCTGCCAACTTCTCCATCCACTTCTATTGTTCTGTTGATAATGTCTTTTGCTGAAGTAAGAATTGAAGACTGTTGTGATCAGTGCAGATTGAAAACTTACTTCCAAGCAAATATTGGCGCCACTTCGTTAAAGTGTGTATGATGGCGAGCATCTCCTTTTGGTATGTTGATTTTAAGCCTTCTTGCTTATTAAGTTTCTTGCTCTCAAATGCCATAGGGTGGTTGTCCTACATTAATACAACTCCAATTCCGAACCCAGAAGCATCACATTCGACTACGAACAGTTTGGAGAAGTCAAGAGTTGCTAGTACTAGTGTGGTTGCATTACTTCCTTTAGATTCTCAAAACATTTGTCTGCTTGGTCATTCCACTGAAAAGCATTCTTCTTTAACAAATTGGTCAGGGGTGTTGTCAAATGTGCATAGTTTTTTTTATAAATATTCTATAATACCCGGTTAAACCTAAAAATCCTCTCAGCTTGGACACATTCTTGGGTTTGGGCCATTCCTTGATTGCCTTGATGTTAAAATTGGCAACTAGGACCAAACTCCATGTGGGTCATCTTATTTATGGCAGCTGATATTTTTCTTGGATCCCTCTCATCGAGAGGTGTAGGATTGATCTAAAGATCATCTGATTCTGATAAGTATTTATGAAGATATGAATTTATTTTGATTATGGGCAAATTGGCAAGTCATTTGTCACACACACACTCACTCTTGTGATCTCACTTCAACCTGTTTTGGGTTCGATGAAGATGAGAGCTAGAGGGAGTGCCCTAGGGTATACGCTGCCCTAGATCTAAATGTAGTCATGGGAGAATAAGCTCTACGTTGCTCAAAAAGTCGGAAATGCTTGAAACGTCGAAACTGCCGAAAAAGCCAAAAAAAAAGTCGGAACTGCCGAAAAAGCCAAAACTGTTGGAACTGCCAGAAAAGCCGAAACTGCCGTAAACTGGAATTGATGGAAAAGTCGAAAAAGTCGAAACGGCAGGAAAAGCCAAAAAAGCCAAAACTGTTGGAACTGCCAGAAAAGCCGGAAAAGCCAGAACTGCCGGAAATGCTGGAATTGATGGAAAAGCTGGAAAAGTCGGAACGACGGGAAAAGCCAAAAAAGTCGGAATTGTCGGAAAAACCAAAACTACCGGAAAAGCCAGAACTACCGGGACTACCAGAAAAGCCATAAATGTCGAAACTACTGGAACTGCCGGAAAAGACGGAACTGCCAGAAAAGCCGGAAATGCCGGAAAAGTCGGAACTGCCAGAAAAGTCGAAACTGCCAGAAAAGTCAAAAAAGCCGGAACTGCCGAAAAAGCCAGAACTGCCAGAAAAGCCGGAATTGCCGAAAAAGTCAGAATTGTCGGAAAAGCCGGAACTGTCGGGAACTACCAAAACAGCCGAAGCATCTATCTCCGGTGCAAGGGACAGCTAACTAACATTGGGACAGTTGTATAGTACTTAGCAGCAAATACACCAAACATGCAATGTTACAACTAGCATGCAAGGGACAACTAGCATGCAACAACAAGCATGCTAAGGACAACAAGCAAGAAAGGGACAACAAGCAAGAAAGGTGCAGCGAACACATAGGTCAAGATGGCAACATGGTGCAGCAATGGCACATAATGCAGTACAATGATGGGTACAGTCATGATTAATGAAATGTGATGAGATGCAACATAGTGATGGAGGGTGCAGCATGGTGCAGCGCGATGAGGTGCAACATGATGACGAAATGCAGCACAATGATAGGTGAAGAAGTCACCTTGGGGAATTAGTTGAAGCAGCATGTCTTCAACTGATCTCATGTATCATCTTCTTAGAGATGATCTATGCTCTTATCTAGATAAGTCAAAGTGTTGACTTCTTTGTAAATGTACTATCTCTCTCTCTCTACTGAACTATTGAAGAACATATAAGAAGAGTTGATCAAGGGTTTCCCCACATTGGGGTTTGTCCTTGGCTAGCGCCACATCTTGTGTCCTCTTGTCTTGGCTTGTCTTCTGCGATTTATATTTATGTTCTATCTGCAGTTTACTTTAATGCTGATGTGATTGCTAATCTCGAAAAGATATTGAGCTAACTGTGAAAATTGAAATAAATTGCTCTAGCATAGAACATACCTAAAATTAATATGGTATCAGAGCTGAGCTGAAGACAATGCCCAAGCAAGAGTGAAAGAGCAACCATTGAATACAGTTGGGAAAGGACAAAAGGATCAGTGGATTCCTCATCCCTCTTCAAATTCACCAAGGGTGAAGTCTAAGCAGAGAATATTATCAGAATGGCGCAGCGAAATATGGCCTACCTAAAGATCATTTCATTGGAAGACTGGATCTCAAGGTGGAAGGAATGGCAGATAACTAGTTCGGCCATTATGCGAAGGAGTGTCCGAATGGCAGGGACATATCACTTGATGAAGATAACAATCATTCTAGGGACATTTTCAATGATCAAAGGAATGACAGGTAATGCAGGTCATCAAGGAAATGGCCGACTCTTCATAGAAAGCGAGGAACCCAAGGTATGAAGAATCAAATGTTGTTTCTGATAAGATAAAGAAGTGTTATCTTGTATTGGCCCTCTCCTTCAGATTCTTTGGGAATCTGGCTTATTGATTGCAGTGCTTCAAGGCACTTCATCGGATAGATGGGTGCACTCTCTAATTTGGTAGAGATGGAAACAATCGTGGGATTATACTTGGAGTCGATGCCACCTATCCTGAAAAGGGTGTAGGGAATGTTATCCCTCAATTGAATGAGGGTAACTCAATTCATTTACAGAATCTCTTTTATGTGCCTGATCGCAAGAAGAACCTAGTGTCCATTTTAGCAATGGAAGTCAAAGGTTTCAGGGTAGCACTCATCAATGGAAAGGTATGTGTTTGAAAATAGAATTTTCAAAGATGTTTTTGAGTTTAGGGTTGTATCAAGTTGCAGGAAGTCCACTGGGGACCATGTCCATTGACAAATAGCACTGAAGGTCTGTGAGTCAAATGGTGACAGGGATGCCCGAATTCAAAAAGAGCATGAAAGTACATGTCTGAGATGTACCGAAGGAAAATCTTACAAGGGGGCCATTCCCCTCATTTAGCAGGTCCACAAGTTTGGAACAACCCGAGGGGTTTGAGATTCATGATCGGGAATCTCATGTATAAAGGTGGAAAAAGCCCTCTATGGCTTGAAACAAAACACCCCGGGCGTAGTATGAGAGGATTGATAGCTGTCTGATGAAGTTGAGATTCAATAGGAGTGAAACCAATCCAAACCATTACCCGAAGGTTGTGGATGATAGACCTCTCATACCGGCACCTTACGAGGATGACCTATTTCTGACAGGTGCAGACCCTCTCATTTGCAGAAGGGAGTTGGATTCTGAATGTGGAATGATAAAGTGCAAGCCTGTGACTACCTTGAGGATATTAACTTTCAGAAGTTATATGGTAGTGATGTCAGACCAGATTTGGGAAATGCCTCTGAGTTTCATAAACTCATTCGCGTTGATGTTCTTGGTGAACTTCCATCCGGACATATGTTTTGCAGTTAGCATGGTGAGCTCATATTTGGTTGAGCCTCACTGGATTGGTGCCAAGAATCTTCTGAGATATCTTCGAGGCACAATCTCTCATGGATTGAGATACACTGCGAGAAATATGAAACTGCATGATTATTCGAATGCTGAGTGGGCAGGTAGTCTGGAGGATCACTAGAGCACTTCTCAGTGCTGGTTCTCTTTGGATTCTGCTTCAATATCATGGATGAGCAGGAAGTAAAAGTCGGTTGCTATAAGCACCGCCGACACTGAATACACAGCTACAAGTATGATCTCGTGTGAAGCTGCATCGTTGCAAAAGCTCTTAAGTGAGCTATTTGTACACATGATGAATACCACTGTGATTCTCTGTGACAACCAAAGGTGGGATTTGATTATTGAGGAATCCCATATTCGATGATTGCTCCAGCAGATAGACATCAGATACTGCCTTATCTGGGATATAGTAAGTCGATGAGCGAGGATGCTCCATCACATTGAGACTGATGTATAGGTTGCAGACAATTTTTGTCAAAGCCCCAGGGAAAGGTCAAATCTGTAACTTTCCCGAACGACTTGGAGTCGTTGAGAGACCTTCTTATAAGGGTCATGCATGTTGCATGCATTGAACTCTGGGAGCTCTGAGGGCTTGGGGTACTTACTAGAGCAACATACGACCACAGGGCAACTCACCCTCCCCTGGTGGTGCGCTATGCAACAGGATGATTCGTTCTCTTGTGGACTAGGATGATTCGTTCTCCGTGGCAACTGTGGAATAGGATGATTCGTTCTCCGGTGGGCCAGGATGATTCGTTCTCCGTGGCGACTGTGGAACAGGATGATTCGTTCTCCTGTGAGCCAGGATGATTTGTTCTCCGTGGCGATTGTGGCACAGGATGATTCGTTCTCCTGTGAGCCAAGATGATTCGTTCTCCGTGGCGACTGTGGAACAAGATGATTCGTTCTCCTGTGGGCCAGGATGATTCGTTCTCTGTGGCGACTGTGGGCCAGGATGATTCGTTCTCCATGGCATCCACTGACAAGACGATTCGTTCTCCTGTGGACAGGATGATTCATTCTCTTGTCGAGGCATCCTACCCATGCAGTCTGGGACTCATGGGAAGTACGTCTCATCTGATCAATGAGCAGGGAAATCAAGATAGGGACCATAGTAGTTCTATCGATGGATGCATTGTTGTATCTACCATACTCCCTATGCTAGGATGACCTCCATTGATCTAGGATCAATGAAACTGATCTGGGATCAATATGAGTGGTTTGAGAGACTCTCTTGTGATATTGATCTGGGATCAATATGAGTGGTTTGATACACTCTCTTGTGATATTGATATGGGATCAATAAAACTGACTTCGAGTCAGTAAGAGTGATGTGACACACTCTCTTCAGATGAAATTGACTTCGGGTCAGTAGAGAATGGTATGAGACATTCTCGATCAATTCTTCTTCTTCATGGTTCAACAAAGAAGAGCAAAGCAGAGCAAAGCAGATCAGAGCAGTGCAAGGCACTGATGGCAGAGATAGTACAGTCGAACATATGGATCAACGGATGGAGTTCTCCCTAGTTAAGAGGGAATGTTAAAATTGGCAACTAGGACCAAACTCCATGTGGGTCATCTTATTTATGGCAACTGATATCTTGGATCCCTCTCATCAAGAGGTGTAGGATTGATCTAAAGATCATTCGATTCCGATATGTATTTATGAAGATATGAATTTATTTTGATTATGGACAAATTGTCAAGTCGGCCAGCAACTTATGTTGGCTCAGAAGCCCAACAATCATGTCTATTCAACCTCTACGTTTTAGTATAAATAGAAGAGGACTTGGAAGTCATTTGTCACACACACACACACTCTTGTGATCTCACTTCATCCTATTTTGGGTTTGATGAAGATGAGAGCTAGAGGGAGTGCCCTAGGGTATATGCTGCCCTAGATAACATGCCCTAGATCTAAATGCAGTCATGGGAGAATAAGCTCTACGTTGCTCAAAAAGCAAGAAAAGCCAAAACTGTCGGAAAATCCGGAACTACCAAAAAAGCGGGAAAAGCTGAAACTACCGAAAAAGCCGAAAAAGCCAAAACTGCCAGAAAACCCGGAAAAGTCGAAACTACTGGAACTACCAGAAAAGCCAGAAATGCCGAAAAAGCTGAAACTGCCAGAAAAGCCGAAAAAGCCGGAACTGCCGGGAACTACCGAAATAGCCGGATCATCCGTCTCTGAAGAAGAGCAGCATGCAAGGGACAACTAACTAACATTAGGGCAGTTGTATAGTACTTAGCAGCAAATACACCAAGCATGCAAGGGACAACTAACATGCAACAACAAGCATGCTAAGAACAACAAGCATGCTAGGGACAACAAGCAAGCAAGGGACAACAAGCAAGGAAGGTGCAGCCAACACATAGGTCAGGATGGCAACATGGTGCAGCAATGGCACATAATGCAGTACAGTGATGGGTACAGTCATGATTAATGAAGCGTGATGAGATGCAACATAGTGATGATGGGTGCAGCATGGTGCAGCACGGTGAGGTGCAACATGATGACGAAATGCAACACAACGATAGGTGAAGAAATCATCTTGGAGAATTAATTGAAGCAGCATGTCTTCAACTGATCTCATGGATCATCTTCTTAGAGATGATCTATGCTCTTATCTAGATAAGTCAAAGTGTTGACTTCTGTTGTAAATGTACTATCTCTCTCTCTCTGTTGAACTATTGAAGAACATATCAGAAGAATTGATCAAGGGTTTCCCCACATTGGGGTTTTTCCCTGGCTAGCGCCACATCTTGTGTCCTCTTGTCTTGCCTTGTCTTCTGTGATTTATATTTATGTTCTATCTGTAATTTACTTTAAATGTTGATGTGATTGCTAATCTGGAAAAGATATTGAGCTCACTGTGAAAATTGAAATAAATTGCTCTAGCATAGAACATACCTAAAATTAACACTTGATTTTGTCGGGATCCACTTGAACTCCTTCCCTGGATATAACATGTCCTAGGTATTCAACTTCCTTTTGCCCAAACGTACACTTTGATAGCTTGGCGTAAAACTAGTTCTTCTCCAATACAAACAATACTTCTTCCAAATGCTTGAGATGTTGTTTCCACGTCTTAATGTAGACCAAAATATCATTGAAGAAAACTAATACAAACTTCCGCAGATAAGGGTGAAAGACTTCATTCATGGTTGGTTGGAAGGTGGCTGGCGCATTTGTTAATCCAAATGGCATGACCTTGAACTCTTAATGCCCTTCATGAGTCCTGAATGTTGTCTTTTCGACGCCTTCTAGCCTTACTCGTATTTGGTAGTAACTTGATCTTAGATCTAATTTGGAAAAGTATTCTGCTCCATGTAGTTCATCTAGCATTTCATCAATGAACGGAATCAAAAACTTATGTTTAATAGTGATTATGTTTAACCCTCTGTAATCTATCTATACATAATCAGAAAGATCCATCTTTCTTCCTGACCAATACTACAAGTGTAGCGTATGGACTTCTACTCTTCGTGATGATTCCATGCTTTAGCAGATCTTGTATTTAGCGTTCTATTTCTATCTTGTGGTGATGGGGATAACAATATGGCTTAACGTTTACTGGTGTTGAATTGGGTTTGACTTCAATAATGCATTCAATTTTGTCGTTCCGGGGGTAACTTCATTGGTAGATCTTGAAAAACCTTCTCGTATTTCTGAATCAAGGATGAAACTTCTGATGGTTTGTGATTCCCAGCTATCGTCAATAACTCCAATTGTTGACATTGTGCGACAAATGTTAGTGCCCCCTTACGAATAAGTTTCGTCATCTGCTAAGCGAAGATGACTTGAGTTGGTGGTGCCTGAAACCCGAACAATTTATATTTCGTCCCATCCCACTTGAATTTAATGAATTGCTTTATGTGATTTTTTGAATATGTGCCTAGTGTTCGTAACCATTGTACACCTAAAATGACATCTACTCCTAGGGGAACTGTATAAAAACTGGACTCCATTGCGTATTCACTTAATTCCAACTTAACCTTATGGCACTTGCCTACTCCATCTATATGTTTTCCATTTGCTACCATAACTTTTAAATCTGCTACCAGCTAAGCAAAAATGTTCAGTCTTTTTGCAACATTGACATCTACGAAGTTGTGTGTACTTCCTGAGTCTACTAGAACGATAACGCTTTGCTTCTTGATGTGACCTTTGAGCTTCAGTGTCTATGGTTGAGCTATCCCTGTGATGGTTGCTAGGGAAATTCGTGGCATATCTTCTTTTGAATCTGGACTAGGGTTTGCATTTTCTTCATTGTCCTCTTCGTCAGAGTTGTCTTCTGAAGATTCCTCTTCTTGTTTGGCTTCACAGTTGTACAATTTTTGTGTTGCGCATTTGTGTCCTGCGTAACACTTGTCTCCGCACTTCCAGTATTTGCCATCGTTTTTCATTTCGACGCTAGATTGTTGTTTCCCCTCATTTCGCAATGGTGGTGGAACGTACTTGCTAGTATTCTCTTATGAGGGTTTACCTGCCTTCCCCTTGAAATAGTTGTTAGTTCTCTCGTTACTGGCATATGGTGCCTTGTGGAGTTTATATTTCCGCTAGATAATTATGGCTGCGTGTCTGGCTTCCTCAGTGATTTTGGGTTTATGCAATTTTAATTCTTCGCGAATGTCATCTTTAAGGCCACAGCGATACATCTTTAGCAGCTTCTCATCTGAGAACCCTTTCTGCCTTACTGCTTATACTTCCCACTCGTGAGAGTATTCACTCACTAATCCTTTTTGTTTCAGGTGAATGAATCTGTCGTAGACATCATCCTCCTCCTCGTCATGAAACCTCTTTAGCAGGGCATTTTTTAAGTTTTGCCAATTGAACGAACAACTCGTATATTTAGACGACCACCACAAAAACCAATCGTACGCTTCTGCTTCTAAGTAGTTGGATGCAGTCATGACTCTTTCTTGCTCGCCGAGTGGAGGGTTTGCTAAAAAAATGGCATCCATCTTATTTACCCATACAACGGCGCCCTTATAGGTCTTACCATCAGACTTAGGTAATTCATTTTTTATTTTAAGATGATTCCTTTCGGAAAATTTAGTATAATATTGGCTTCCTTCGAAGTGAATTTGTCGTATTTGCTGCTTCTCATGCCTCAAGAACTCATGCTCTAGAGAAGTCTCACCTTTCAAAGTCTTAGGACTTTGTGTAGCTAAAGGTGGATCAGTCTCTCTGAAACGCCAGCTCATCAAGTTTTTTAAGAGATATCGTTGGCCATCTGGTCCTGCTTACTAGCTGACTTCTCGACGTTATCTAAGCGTTTATTTAGCTTGTTGATGTCCTCTTGAATTTTTTTCATATCATCATTGTTGTTTCTCGCCATTTTATTTCGTTTTTTTCTTGAAGACCCAAATTTTTTTAATAAGATTATGTAATTATAAATTATATATATTTATATAATTATAAGTTATATATTATATAAATATAATTATATAAACTTTTTTATACGTTCTAACTATACTCACCAAGCACCGTTTTTGAATCACTGTTTCTGAATCTATAACCTGGGTCACGTCTATTGACAAACCATGAGTCACGTCCGTTCACAAACCACCGCTCAGATTGATACAAGGCCACCACTGTTGACGACTCTGACCACGGATGGATGGTGTTTTGATGACAGCGTAGAACTGTTGACAAACCACGAGTCACGTCCATTGACAACCCACCGCTTGGATTGATACAAGGCCACGACTGTTGACGGCTCTGACCACGGACCTATGGTGTTTGACAGCGGCATAGAACTGTTACCCAGAATGCACGACGCCTGGGACACCTCGGACGGCACAGTGGGTGGAGTTGTAGTAGATCTGACCTGAAAATATATAACAATACAAAATATACCCAATACCACAATTAAACCCAAGAGCCAATACAAGAGAAAAATAGATAAACTTCAGATCTTTACTAATATCAAACCCTTGAGGTAGGGTAACACCATACATTCACTCCTTAAGGAAAACACTCCACAAGGCATATGCTTGCCAATACAATAATCCTTGACATCTCTTAATGGGGAGTCTCTAGCCTCTATATACGCTTCCTACATACAATACCATGGGTCTCTCAATACCATATATCTAATACAATGGGCTTATCACATTATTGCTAACTACTTGTGGTCCCTTACATGATACGAGTTAACCACTTTATTTATTAACTATGGCCCATCACATTATTACATTATTCCCTTGGGTACCTCCCTCTTTACCCCATACTATCCCCCCTATGTATACTACATTCCACCCCCTTAAACATGTTTCGTCCCCGAAACATAAGAAGAACACAAATAATAAGATCTACTCAAAAGGGTAGTCCACTAGTACCATGCACATGCATCTAGCCATCCCAGACATAGGTGATTACTCGATCTAGTCGGTGCCTCGCTCGCTTGAGATGGGAGTTGATCTTGACGGTTCCTCTATGTTGATGTGTTGTGGTTGGATCTTCACACCTTTCTATCTGTCGTGCAGGGGTTGTTGTCCTTGTTGCTAATTCGTTGCCATCGTGTTGGTTGTTTTCCTGCTGGGTGATGTGGGCGTTGATATGCTAAAGTTTTAACCAATGGTGTATCTTTCTTTAATTCACCCCCTAATGAAGCCTGATTGGTATTTGGTACATGTCGTGGTGCCTGCACTTATTGCTTATTTTCCAGTATCACTTCAACCATGAACTCCTCATCTGATGTATCAATACCTGCAACATTTTCTGCTTCAGCCTCTTTGGACTCTACCTGTTTATTGATGGAAATAAACTGTAATGTAATTTTCTTCTTTTTATACTAGAGCTTCAGGAATTTCTTCTGCGCATTATTAACTTGTGTGTTCCATTTGTTTGGTTGGGACTTGCAATCTTTTAACCAAATGAACATTAATAAAATTATGCTTGCTATTAGGATTGATAGACACAATTATCTTCTCTTTCTGAATACATCCATGAACATTGGCAAAATTTTAAAATGAACACAACTCAATCAATATGGCTCAGAATCCTTATTATAACCTGATTTTTGGAAATGGAACGCCCATTTTGCATCTTCTCATGTGATAGAAATCTCTATCTAAGAACTCTAGAAATTCAAATTCGCTCTGCAACCATCCTGCTGTAAAAAAATTCTGAAAAAAAAAAAGCGTTGATTTTCAATCAACGATATCTCTCGTATCCGGACTCCGATTCGACAAAAAAAATTTCAAATTGGGTAATTTTTCAAGAGGATCTCAGATTTGCAATTGGTTTCTCAAAATTCCCCACAAAAACTCCAAAAATTGATTGGAGATCCGCCATCCACGAATTGTCGTCAAAAAAATTTCTTTGACACAGCTGATTTTTAAATCCGGGATATCTCCCTCATCCGGACTCCGATTCGGCCAATTTTTTTTTGAAAATGAGTAATTTTTTCGCAAATAATCCAAATCTGCAAATTTTGCACCAAAAATTTCATATCTGATTTGCAAACTCGTTGCCCCAAAAATTCCTACAAAAATAAAAAAATAAAAAATCTCTCCACTTTGCCCAAGAAAGTGCTTTGATACCATTTGTAGTAGATCTAACCTGAAAATATATAACAATGCAAAATATACCCAATACTGCAATTAAACCCAAAAGCCAATACAAGAACAAAATAGATAAACTTCAGATCCTTATTAATATCAAACCCTTGACGTAGGGTAACACCATACATTCACTCCTTAAGGAAAAACACTCCACAAGCCATATGCTTGCCAATACAATAATTCTTGACATCTCTCAATGGGGAGTCTCTAGCCTCTATATAGGCTTCATACATACAATACCATGGGTCTCTCAATATCATATATCTAATACAATGGGCTTATCACATTATTGCTAACTACTTGTGGTCCCTTACATGATGCGGGTTAACCACTTTATTTATTAACTATGGCCCATCACATTATTACATTATTCCCTTGGGTACCTCCCTCTGTACCCCATAATATCCCCCCAAGCTATACTACAGGGATGTTCCATGGCACAGAACACAGTCACGGCCATCGGTAATTGCAGACGACAGGGTGACGTGGTGCACTATATCGATTAGTGGTAGAAGCAGTGGAAATGTAAATGGAGGCAGCGATGTAGGGCAAGACAGGGGCGGAGTGTGGAGTGGTGGATGCAGAAGAGATGAGAAGGCCCGCCGAGCCTGACGACCAACAGGGTGACGTGGGGGGTGTCACCAGATGTCGTTGGCTCCAATACCACTGTTAGAAATCTAAATTTCTAATTTGATATTACACTGTTAAAAATACACCAGACGATTTCTGAATGTAATATATATTATTAATTAATAAAATTCGAATGATGATTACAAGGTTGAGGAGGTGCTCCTTGTGGGGTTGGAAACTTTTCCCACACTTTGAGTGTACATCTAAGGCAACAACACCATGCAAGACTATGATGAAAGTAAAGTTATGCTACACACTACATTCAAAGATTGAGTCAACTTTTTGCAATCAGTTCATTGCATCCCACATGAGTTGGTATTGCTCATGTTCGCTTTCATCAAGGATTAAGTTTCTTCCAACTTCATCAAGGATTAAGTTTCTTCCAACTTCCAAGAAGTTCCATAAATGCCTCTAGGTGACATTGTTGTTGTTTATTGTCTTCTTTTCTCAATTTTCATTAATATTTAGCATCAAGCTCTATACCAACCCCCGGCACATAACCCCCCCCCCCCCCCTCAACACAACAAAAAAGAAGTGCATATGAATGTGTTTTTACCTCTTCTTTTCCTAGGACTGAAAGCTCACCTACTAACATATAGGGAGATTTGTATCATTGGTTTGTTGATTGTGATTGTGTGCAAGATCTAACAACAATTCCTTGCAGTATGATCCTCTTCCTTCCCCTATAGAAACAACTGGTCCTCAACAAGGTGGGCTCATATGTTTGCTTCTTGGATCTCTCCCAAATTTCTTTCATATTTTCATTTTAAAAAAAGTAACAAACTTGACTTTAATCATATAGACCTTTACACTTTTCAATCCCATTGTGCACCAACAACACCAACCTGTTGGAGGAGTGTACTCAGTACATCTGTGAGCCAAATAACCCTTAGAGGAATAGAAATTCCACTAGGGAAGAAATCGATTGTTTCTTCCTTCAGTTGCATTTGAGGTAATCACAAGCCAATTAATGCGCTCACTCACGAGTCACCATTGTCGAGTTGACCTATTGGTTACCATAGCGCCTTGCTTTGAGGCCAAAAACCCTTTAAATTTTGAATAATTAAATTCCCATAAATTCTTCCATAGTATTGTGCAAAATCTTATTCTCACAATTGCGCAATTCATGAAGAAAATGCTCCAAGTGATCATGAAGAAGATCATCGTCCTCAAAAGAAGTCAAGATATTCCAGTATGAAAGTAATGTTGGCAATCAATCTGAATATATTCTTATTTCTGCTCTCACTCATTCTTCTCCTCCAAATTCGTGGGATGGTTGGTTGATAGTGGGGTCACTATCATTTCTCTGGATATAAGGAAGTTCTCTTTGATTAGGTAGAGAGGGAGTCAAATTTGAAAACTATTCTTGGAGACAACTCCACTCATCTCGTTAAAGGCCTTGGGTCCGTCAAATTTCATTTGGATTTTGGGGAATCTATTTTGCTCCATGATGTGATGTATGTGCCAAGATTGAAGAAGAATTTGGTATCAATATCTGCTTTGGAAGACAAAGGGATGAGGGTTGCCTCCATCAAGGGAAAGGTTCTTACTTGGCCTGTTGGATCATCTATGAGAGATGCATTCACATTGGGATCGATATTTGAAGGACTCTACAGAGTTACTAGAAGACCTCTTCTAGCATTGGTCCATGATACTACTCATCTAAGCGAGTTATGACACCGAAGATCGGCCCATTTACATTGTGATGCTCTTCCGAAATTGAAGAAATTGGTCTCTAGTATTCTCGATGTTCAAGTCCAACATGATGGAGTATGTCCAGGTTGTGCCAATGGAAAGAAGACAAGGGGACCATTCCCCTTTAGTGAGAACAAGACAAATGACATCCTCCATCTCATTCATTCCAACATATGTGGTGTGATGTCAGTACATTCTATTGGTGGCCATCTCTACTACATCACCTTCAATGATGACTTCTCAAGAAAGACGTGGATATATTATCTGAAGCACAAGGATGAAACCTTCGAAATGTTCAAGGACTTTGGTCGAAAACAATACAGGGAAGAAAATTAAGATATTCAGGTCTGACAATGGTGGAGAGTACATTTCGAATGAGTTCATCGATTTTTGCAAGAAGAAATGTATCAAGAAAGAGACGATTGTGCCCTATAGTCCCAAACAAAATGGAGCAACTAAAAGAAAGAACAGGTTTCTTGTAGACGCCGCTCGTGCCATGCTCCAGGATCAATAGTTGTCGAAGTTCCTTTGGGGAGAAGCAACGAATATTGTTGTATATGTTCAAAACAGGGTACCTCATGGAGCATTGGACAACAAATCCCCGGAAGCAGTGTTCACAGGTGTCAAGCCCGATGTTGGCCATGAAGAAAAGGTACGTTTGTTGGATACTGTGAAAATTTAAAGCTTTAGAATATATATTCCTGGTCAAAGGAAGGTTAAAATTAGCAAGGATATAACGTTCGATGAAGATGCTGCCCTTGGGAAAGAAAGGGACCTTCCTCCGCCTCATCCTCCTGAGAATATGAATGATGATATGGATATTTTATATGGTCATTTTGTGCCTGAATCTAAGACAAACATTGTTAATGATCCCATGGAGCCCATTGATCCCTTATATCCTCCTCCATGTGATCCTCCTGCCAAGAAGAGGCCACTTTGGCTTTGTGACACATTACAGGATGATGAGAGACGTGTTCCTGTTCAAAGATTATTTAGAGAAAGCAAAAATCCATGCAGATACCAGGGACATGTTTCAACCATGAGCATTATTATTCAAGTGGAACCTCCCACCTTTGAAGAAACCGTGAAAGAACAAGTTTGGAAGGATGTTATGGCCGCAGAATATGAATCAATAATGAAGAATGACGCATAGGATGTTGTGCCGAGACCGAAGGGAAAATATGAGGTGACTTCAAAATGGCTATTCAAGGCCAAAAATAGAGTCGATGGAAGCATTGAGAAATACAAGGCAAGGTTCGTGGCCTGAGGATTCTCCCAGAAAGAGGGAGAAGATTATGACGATGTATTTGCACCTGTGGCTCGATATACAACCATTCGTTCTATAGTTGCTCTTGTCACAAGCCAAGATAGACCCTTCATCAAATGGATGTGAACACTGTTGAAGAAAGTGTAACTAGGTTCGGTATTTGCAAATGTAATTTTGATCTTTGTACTTGTCAAGGAAAAGAATTATTATTTTTGTAAATTATAAGAATGAGTTTCTTGCTCATTTCATAGGTCTAGGAAAGTCAAAGAATCAAAGAGCTCTTCTTGAGCATATATGTAATGTATATAAGTCTACCTAGTGACTAGATTAGCCCTCCAAGACCAACACAATCCTCATGAAGAAGACAGCAAGTAAAACAATAACGAGTACAGTCATGTCGACCTCATAAATATATATATATATATATATATCATGTCAACTCAATAAATAGACACACCATTTCACACTGTATGTCAGCTCATTTATGGAGAAGTGACAACTATAAATACCCCATTGGGGTCACCACAGAAAACACAGAACTTCACATAAGCCTTTGCAACTTCGGATATCTCTGATAATTTCGGTTAAGTTACAAGAAGTACAGTAGCTCATAAATTTCGGATAAGTGCAGAAATTCAGGTTTTCGGATGGAAGGATCTCTGTGGTTTTCGGTGATGCCTCAACCTCCTTACAGTCTCAATAAAGCACTGCCCAGGCATGTTGAAACACTATCCCAGTCATAGCATATGTGTGGTGAAATACACTCTCGGCATACCTTTGTCTCAAGCATACTGTCTTGGCATTTTTGTGAAGAAGAGGATCACCCTCAGTTTCGGCATACACTTAAGATGAAATTATTTCTTGATCATAGAAGTAATCCTAAAGACAGTCACAAGTATGATGAAGATCTCGGTATATATATCTTAGCATAAATATCTCTGTGTTATCTGAATGATCTCATTGAAGCAGCGACGATGATCTAGTTGTTATGAAGAAGACCTCGGTGAGGGTGCAGCAATAATGTTGCAACAAGAATGAATATTTCGATGATGCAGTGGTGATGACCTCAATGGTGCAGCAATGATGATGATCTCAGTAGTGTCAAAGAAGAGGATTGGTGTCTTGGTCTTGGAGTGGCCTAGTAGGTCAAGGGTCAAGGTCTTTGTATTCGTCAAAAGGAATCTCTATAAGAAGAATTGTGTGCGGGTTTTCCTCTCCAAGAGGGAGAGGTTTTGGCCCTGGAAGAAAGCCAAACATCTTGTGTTCTTGTCTCTTTGTTTTTGGTAGCTATTTGATGAAAGAAGAAACACACACTCTAATAATGTCAAAGAGAAGATTGTGGTAATAAGAAAATTAAAATACCTCACAAATAGTTATCAAGTTAAGAAGAATCACATCAATCCTACTTGCCCTAGATTCTTCAACAAAAATTGCATCCCTTCACGACATGTTACAGGAAGAAGTGTGTGTTGAGCAGCCACAAGGATTTGAAGTAGAGGATCGAAAGACACGTGTTTAAAAGTTGAAGAAGGCATTATATGGTTTGAAGCAAGCCCCCATAGCATGGTACGCCCGCAAAGGCAGATATTTGGTGAAGCTAGGATTCACAAGAATCAATGTCGATCCCAACCTCTACTTCAAGGTAGTCCAAGTTATGCCATTAATTCTAATTTTATATGTTGACGATCTATTCTTGACAGGTAGTGAGCCCCTGATGATCGAGTGTAAGAGGGAGTTAGCCTCTAAATTTGAGATGAAAGACCTTGGACTCATGCACTACTTTCTAGGCCTTAAGGTGTGGCAAATGCTCGATGAGATTTTCCATTTACAAGGAAAATATGTCGTGAAGTTGTTGGAGAGATTTGGAATGACAGAATGCAAGTCCCTGCCCACACCGATGGAAATGAATTTCAAGAAGTTATGTGAAGTTGCAGGACCCGATTTGGCTAATCCATCCAAGTATAAACAATTGATTGGGGCTCTAATGTTCTTAGTGAACACTTGTCCGAACATATGCTATGCAGTAAACAAGTTGAGTCAATTCACGATCGAGCCTCTCCATGCACATTAGATTGTTGCCAAACACATTTTAAGATAATTGCATGGGACGATCACCCTTGGTCTGAGAGATTCTGTTGGAGATGTTCGACTTCATGGATATACCAATGTTGACTGGGCAGGAAACGTTGTCAATAGGAAGAGTACGTATGGATGTTTTCGCCTTGGATCTGCCATGATATCTTGGATGAGCAGGAAGCAGAAGTCCATAGCATTGAGTATTATCGAGGCAGAGTACATTAACATCGCTAGTTGCGAAGCAATTTGGTTAAGGAATCTCTTTGGAGAGATTTGAGCAGGTCCTAGACACTATAGTGATATATTGAGACGACAAGAGTGGGATCCGTCTGGCAGAGAATCCTGTATTTCATGACAAGTCCAAGCACATAGAGATTCGATATCATTACATTCCAAACATGGTGCAGAGAGGAGTCGTTAGACTCCATCATATATCGACAAATGAGCAGATTGCAAATATTCTCACCAAAGCTTTGCCAAAAGGGAAGTTCTTGGTCTTCAAAGAGTAGCTTGGACTAATGGATGTGACCCCTCCTGATAAGGGGCATCACTGATCAAGAACACTGAGTCGGCTCTCCCCCCTTGTCTGAGTTCCCCATGTGAGGAATTGAGATGGAGGGCTCCTGGGGTTGAGGGATCTCTGGACAATAGGGTCATAGATGTTGCTCTCTTATCAGTTACCCATAGGGTCGGAGATGTTAGCTCCCCTATCTTGGTCTTTGCAGAGAATACCCTAGTTGGCATCATACCCACAAGTAGAGCTTGTTGGGAATACCTCCCCATCTGGCCAACAGGTTGAGTGAGTACTTGGAGGTGTACAACCCAAGTTGATTATGATGCAAGTGTTCTACCACAAGACTCTTGAGGGTCATTGTTGGGAAGATCAGTGGGAAATAAGGATGGGTTGAGATGTGCTCCCCTATAACTCCTATGGCTCGATATGGGATAGAAGATGTGTTGCTCCCCCATGAGATTCTGGGTTGAGATGTGCTCCTCGTTGTAGTCTCAGGTTGAGATGTGCTCCCTCATATTGTTTCGGATTGAGATGTGCTCTCTAACATTATAGAGAGTGGTAGCTAATGCTCCCCGATGATTCTTCTTCTTTAGATTCGAGAATGTTTCAGCAGATAGAGTTGGGCAGATATGGGTCATGATATGACGACAGGAGACACATGATTATTACATGATACAGTTGGAATTTCTCACTAGCGGAGAGGGAGTGTTAATTTGGCAGTTCAGTGACAAATTCCAACCATGGGACTAAATTCCTCTTTTCGAGAGGACCAATTTTGACTATTGAAGCGCTTAATTTGGACCAGGGAAAGTGTATTTTTGAATTGAATCCCACAATGTCACATTTGATCAGGTCGGCCCTAACAAGAAATTGGATACCCTTGGAAGCCTATAAATACAAGTGACCTCAAGCTCATTTGGACATCACCAACCATCTTCTTCTCTTCTTTGTTGATTGGTTCGCACAGGTCTGAGGCTGGGTCGAGGAAAGTGGTACGAACAGGTCCAAGGCTACAGGGTCTAAAGCTCACACGTGTTTAAGGGTTTTGGTTTCTAACCACGGGGTACACACAGGAATTTTCAGCTATAACCGCAAGCTTGCAAGCCCAACAGTGCGGTTGGAAGGTCCCAACCGCATGCATACTTCTTCCTCTATGCGGTTGGGCTCTAGGGCTGAATTTTGACATTTGACCACTGTTGACCACAAATAGGAAAAGTTCTCTGATCTATATTGATGTTGGGAGCATATTTCTGAATGTTGTTGGGTTAATTTTGCTGGATGATTTTGTATTAGGCTCATTGTACTCTTTGCTGAACATTTTATGACAATCTAATGAAGAAGAATTCCAAAGGGTTTTAACTTTTGCCCATAGTGGGTTTTTCCCTGGTCTTTGACCAAATCTGGTCTCTCTTATTGATGTGTTGATTGTCTTTTTTGTCATTGCATTTACTGTTCTATTTTCAATTACTGTTGATGATTGGAAATATTAGTTGTTATTGAAAAGATTGCTAATTGAATAATTGAATTGGGCTAGAAGTAATTGAAACAGCATAGAGCAGTGTGAATTTTAACATAATCAAAAGCAGATAAGAGGCAGCCTTCTATCCTGTTTGCTTTCAATTTACTTTTGAGCATTCTAATTTTACTTGTCACGTTTAGCAAATATACATCACCCATGCACCCAACACACACCTAAGGACTACAAAGTCATGCCACCAACTGAGACTTCAAAATTAATATCCTTTAATAAAACTAACTTTATTAGTTTATTAAAATTGCTCATATAAGTTTACAGTAGGTCCT
This sequence comes from Pinus taeda, assembly GCA_000404065.3. Lineage (NCBI taxonomy): Eukaryota > Viridiplantae > Streptophyta > Pinopsida > Pinales > Pinaceae > Pinus > Pinus taeda. The sequence goes on from APFE031719989.1 coordinate 67,926, forward strand.
AGGACCATGGAAATAGGGCTATGAGGTCAACATCCCAAGGCCACCACACATCTCTTTTGAATTTTGTAGCTATGGTCGGTCATCATAAATTGTTTTAGCCCTCAAAATATGGAAGAAATGATAAATATAAATGTCTAAGTAGGAAATGAATTTTTGAAATTCAAATCAATTGTCTCCACAAGTTCAAGTCAGCCAACTTACATGACACACCAATTTGGGCACATGAGATGACTATATAAATGCTACTCTTCCTCCTCCTCAAGACACCAATTCGGATCACATATACTCATCTTCTGTTCACACGTGGGAATTTAGAAGAATGAATTCTGAGGCAGCAGACCGAGATTCTTCTGAGGCAGCAGACTGAAATCTTCTGAAGCATAGTTGACTTAATTCTGTGGTCAGGTTGACCGAATTTCTTTGGCTGTCTCAGCAGGCTAAATTTGCCTCTGGTTGACCAAGTTTGACCTGGGTATGTTTGTGGTCAGTTTGACCTTGTTTCTAGCTGGAAATTAGGTTGTATCTCTTGTTGAAATGGACAATTTCTCTAAGAAAAGGTTGCTGGGTTTTTCCCTAGTTAGGGTTTTCCCAGGGTAAAAATTTTTCTCGTGTTTGGCTGTCTTGTCATGATCCTCCTGTTGTTATTGTTTCACTGTTGAGATTTTCTGTGTAATTGCTTAATGATAAATGTGACACAAGAAGAATTGGCTAAAAAATCATCTGAAGTAATTATCAGACTAGAATATCCTAAAAATCAACATGGTACCAGAGGTATGGTAAAGAGCAGCCTTGATAAAGTTCTAGTCCAAATTCTGTAACCCAAGACCAGCAAGAAAGGATAAGTCAACAATGTTTATGACCAGGACAAAGAGAGACCGAAATTCTGTCTGAGTCCCTAAAAGACTGTGACAAAGGGCAGAGAGATCTCAGGATTGACCTCAGTAAGGCCTCAGGACTGATTGAGCAGAGGCCGAGAAGCCTCAGAAGTGGCCAGGAGGTGTGAATGCCTGTGAAATAGTCAGTGAAGTTCTTAGTAATTGGACCAAGGATATCATCAACATACTTATAAGCATTCCTTAAAACCCTTTTATTACTAATGAACTTCTAAATTGTTTTTCCAATAGGATCCTTGGGAGGAGGATTTTAACATTGAATTCTTAATTTGGATTCCATAAATCTGTAGCTGTTTATGAATGATAATGACATAAGCTGTTGTACAAAGTCTTGGCCCATGAGCAGGTCAGAGCCTGTATCGAATTCTTAGAGAGCGATGGTGCAAGTTAGATCGTCTAAGAGGACTTGAAATCTTTTGCATACCTGTTAATAGAAATTGTTTCACCATTGATTTCCTTTAGCTTCAGGGATTCTATCAGAGAACAGAAAACATAGAGAACATTTGTGGATTATATCTTCTACTTGCTGTATGTTGTAATCTATGCACTGTAAGGCATTTTTTCATAAGCCATTGCTCATTTTCAACTTTAAGGAGTGTCAGCTGATAAGTACAGTAATAGAGTTGGGACAGTTTTGACAGTATAAGGAAGGCTGAATGTCTAGATTACAGAAGGCTTGTTTAGGACTGCCTCCAAGGGAAGTCTGAGGACCTTTTGTGATATTTGGAGAACAGACCTACAGTTGACATGAAGTCAATCTCTTGTCCACGCAAGAAATTCCGGGAGATCAATGATCCCTAGAGGTTCAAGATGATATGATGGCATCCTATATTGACTACAGCAGGAAAATTTGCACATGTCAAGTCTGGTGAAATTTTGGGCTTAGGGTTTGTAAACCCTAGAAGACCTGAAGCGTGATCCTGAGTTAATTCTTAAGTCTATGGCATAAAAATCGATTTTTTTGAAACAAAACCTGAGCCCCATTCTAAGCAGATCTTTAGACTTTTATTGTAGCAAGTTTGTGCTTGTTGCTGTTCACAAGAGTTCATTGCTGAAGCTACTAAGAGTGTCAATGTATTGATAGATGTTTATTAAACTGATGTTTAACTTATCATGGCTATGTTTAGTTCATAATGATGCCATTGAATATAGTGAGATTGTTGGCTGTGTCATGATTAATGTACTTGAGAAGTATGCTGAGTGATGGGTTGCCTGAGCTAAGATGACAATTGTTGCCATGATGACCAGGAAGAGGTTTTATACTGCTATGCATATCGCACTATCCGAGAAACTGTTTGTCTAAAGCCTGGTACTGCTAGGGCTGTTGAAACAGAATGTGTATTGGCAGAATCATTTATAGCAGGAGTGCTAATCAAAAGGACAGCCTGCTACAAAATTGAAAATCCTAGGGTTTGTGGGATGAATACCTAAATCAAGACCTATAAACCCTAGCTCATCTTCCTGATAGCATGAGGTTGATTTGGACAAAGAAACCCTAGCTCATGTAAGAAAGAAAAAGAAAGCAACTTGTTGATGATGAGGACGTGGATGATGAGCTTGCAGATGGATTTCTGCAAGAAGACAAGTATCGAGAGGGAGCTGACAAATTCCCTACATTCCTCAGAACAAAATATAAGTACTCTATCTCTCTCTCTTCCTTGATTATTATTGCTTTATTATTAGTTAGCCTCTTGTCTTTATATCTTTTGTTTGGTTATAATCGTTTCTTCCATGACCTCCTAATGAGGATTGCAGGTACATCTGAAGGCTGACAGGGCTCTCGCAGCAGATGGAAGAATTAGGAAGAACAAAGAAAAGCTTTTGGCAAGAGGACTCTCCCAGAATTGAGCATAAACTCAGCTAAATGTGTTCAATAGGGAGAAATCGTACTAACATGCCAGATGATCGGAAGGGCTCCTAGTTCAGAGGAAACAGGCATGCCAGCAAGTTTGAAGGATGTCATTGTGCCGACATCTGTGGAAAGTCAGTAGTGATGGCAACATAGAGAAGTACAAAGCAAGGATTCTCCCAAGAAGAGGGAGAGGACTATGAGGAATCATTTGCTCCACATGTCAGATATACTTCTATTAGAATGATTATTTCTATTATGGGTTGGAAATTACATCAGGTGGATGTGGTGTTTGTTTTCCTCAATGGAGTAATTGAGGAAGAAGAAGTCTACATAGAGCTACCTCAGGGCTTTGAGGTACATGAGAAGGAATCTCATGTCTGCAAACTGAAGAAAGCTTTGTACGGACCTCAGGCATGATATTCTCGTATGGATGGATAGAAGTCTTGGTGGATCTTGTTATTATATGAATTGTTTCTGACGGAAGCAAAAAGACTCACATGACAGAGGGAGCAGTGGTGGCAGGAGCATTTTCTTCCGTGACAGAGGGAGCAGTCAAGTCTTGATTCAATGTCAGAGGGAGTTGACTTATGAGTTCAGGATGAAGGATCTTGGTTGGATACATTACTTCTTGGGACTAGAAGTGTGGCAAAAGCCAAGTGAGATCTTCCTTGGTCAAAGGAAGCATATTATTATGATCCTTCTGAGATTTGGGATGATGGGCAACCAGTCCATGGCCACTCCAATGTTAACTAATTTGAAAAAGTTCAGTAACAGAGGGAGCAGCCAGAGTTGCCACAGCAAGATGTGTTTCAAAGGAAGCAGCCAATCAGGGTGACCAGAAAGCAGTTGTGGTAACGAATCCAGTGAAGAAAGCCGATCAGTTTATGATTGAGCCAAGGCTACTCTAGCATGTATTAAGATCCCTGCATGCCACAGTCAGATATGGATTGAGATATGCCTCAATTGATGAAGTACAGCTGCAGGAATATACAGATCGGGCAGAGAGTGTTGAAAACAGGAAGAGCACATCAGGATGTTATTTCAGGATGAGCAGGAAGCAGACATCTGCCGCACTCAACATTGTATATTGCAAGTTGTGAAGCAACTGTAAGCTACTCGCATGATTGTTTGATCTGGTGCAGGAGACGACCATGATAACAGGTTGAAGCACATTGAGTACCACTATATCTAAGACATGGTAAAAAGGGAGGAATGATGCATTTCTACAGTCGAGCAAGATGCTGACATTCTCACGAAGCCTTTGTCCAAGGGTGACGTTTGCATACTTCAGGGACAAGCTTGGAGAGGTTGAGCATGCTTCCCTTGTTTAAAGGGAGTGTTGATGTTGTAGCATCAAGGGGCAGACATTCTCCCTGGGTCAAGATATTGATAAGTCAGAGGTATTGACTGGGGGCCATTTAATGTGGCTAGGGAGAATGGCCCAGAGAGCATCAAGGCCCGGAGTGCTCGCCCATATTGCCAAGAGGTACTTGGCTAGTGGGTAGAGTGAATGCCTTTAGCATCGGGTAGGAGTATTACCATTCAATTGGCATGCAAGAATGGTAATAACCCAAGGTTTCACCATAGGTAACAAGTGTTGACCAGGTTCCAGGTGACGACTTGGATAATTGGTGACTAGCCTTGACCCCAAAAGGCCAAAAGGTATTTGGCCAGTGGGTGACTAGATCCATTTGCAAAGGGGATGTGGCTAGTGGGTGACTAGATTCCTTTGCATGATGTTGATGCAGGATGCTTTCCACATGGTTCTGTAATAGAACATGAGGTGGATGGATTCATCAACATAGAGCAAGCTCTTTCAACCTTCTCTTGGGATGGAGAAAATTTTCAACAACAAGATACATCTGAAGAAGTCAAAGTGAATACCTCCCTAGCTAAGAGGGAGTGTTGAATTTTCTAGCTATGGTCAATCTTCATAAATTGTTTTAGCCCTCAAAATATGAAAGAAAAGATAAATATAAATGTATAATAAGGAAATTAAATTTTCGAAATTCAAATTAACTGTCTCCACGAGTTCAAGTCAGCCAGCCTACATATTGCCAAGAGGTACTTGGCTAGTGTGTAGAGTGAATGCCTTTAGCATCGGGTAGGAGTATTTACTATTACCATTCAATTGGCATGCAAGAATGGTAATAACCCAGGGTTTCACCATAGGTCACAATTATTGCCCTGGTTCTAGGTGATGACTTGGATAATTGGTGACTAGTCTTGACCCCAGAAGGCCAAAAGGTATTTGGCCAATGGGTGACTAGATCCATTTGCAAAAGGGATGTGTCTAGTGGGTGACTAGATTCCTTTGCATGATGTTGATGCAGGATGCTTTCCACATGGTTGTGTAGTAGAACATGACGTGGATGGATTCATCAACATAGCAAGCTCTTTCAACCTTCTCTTGGGATGGAGAAATTTTTCAACAACGAGATACATCTGAAGAAGTCAAAGTGAATACCTCCCTAGATAAGAGGGAGTGTTGAATTTTCTAGCTATGGTCAGTCTTCATAAATTGTTTTAGACCTCAAAATATGAAAGAAAAGATAAATATATATGTATATTAAGGAAATTAAATTTTTGAAATTCAAATTAATTGTCTCCATGAGTTCAAGTTGGCCAGCCTACATAGCACACCAATTTGGGCTCATGAGATGACTATATAGAGGCTACTTGTCCTCCTCCTCAAGACACCAATTTGGATCACAAATACTTATCTTTTGTTCACATGTGGGAGTTTTGAAGAACGAATTTTGAGGCAACAGACCAAAATCTTCTGAAGCCTAGTTAACCAAATTTTGAGGTTAGGTTGACCGAATTTATGAGGTTGTTTCAGCAAGCTGAATTTGCCTCTAGTTGACCAAGTTTGACCTGGGTATGTCGGTGGTCAGTTTGACCTTGTTTCTAACTGGAAATCAGATTGCATCTCTTGTTGAATTGGAAAATTTCTCTCAGAAAAGGTTGCTGGGTTTTTCCCTAGTTATGGTTTTCCAAGGGTAAAATTTTGTGTCCCTTGTGTTTGGTTGTCTCTTCATGATCCTATTATCATTATTCTTTCACTGTTGAGATTTTCTGTATAATTGCTTAATGATAAATGTGACACAAGAAGTATTGGCTAAAGAATCATTAGAAGTAATTATCAGACTAGGAGATCCTAAAAATCAACAATTTCAAAGTAGAAGTTTATTACATTCATTGTAATTCCTTTAGTTACTGAAGGAAGTTTACTGGGAAAGCACATCCCATACGTGTGAAAAGCACTAGTTCAAGCTAAATAAGTGATGAAATCCCTCCTCGCACTTAATCAATGGACAAACACATATTAAGGGACTTTGATTAGTCGACACATTACTTAAGTGACACCTTCTTTCTGAGCTTTCAGTCATGGGCTTTGTCCCATATATCTCTACCCAAGGGCCAACACAAACACTTTATTGACCATTGTTCCCCCAAGTCATTCATTGTGAAGAGGCAACTTAATGCCCATTTTTTGGACTTCTACCTAGCTGACTTGCTTAACGAGTTGTGAGTTATAGTATGACAAGTAGTGCATCATACCTTGGATTTCATCTCCTTGGGTTAATTCACAATAACAATCTCATACATACCTTCATTTAGGCACACTCCTAGCATATTCAATAACCTCGAAAGCTCAATTAGAAGGTTGTTTTAAGCCATTATATTTGTTTGAAGCCTCGATAGTGTCTCACGAGCTATGTCACACGGTTCGGGTTCAAATTCGAGTTCGGCAACGATTAAGTTCGATTCAAATTCGAATTTTCTGATGAGGTTCGTATGATGTTCGACATTAAGTTCGACTATACATATTTTTCAATATATATATATGAATGACATAAAATAATAAAAAATCAAAATCAATCAATAAAGCTAATGAGCAGCAATGAGCACCCATCAGCTACAAATCACGACCACTATTCACTTCATGCTCCGGGCAGCAGGGGCAAGCAGCACCTAGAAATTGAATTCAGGAAATTGCAGAGAATACAACACGCAGCGGCAACATTGAGCATAATAGAGTGAGTAAACTCAAATTGAAGTTGGCTTGTGAAAATCTATCGACAACCATGGTAAATAAAGGCAAACCAGTGGCCATCGCGGGAATCTAACTGGCGGGAAGCGAAACAAGAGAAAACCATGTGCTTCCCATGGTTTTTTTCATAAACCTTAAAACAATTGACAAAAACAACCAAAACTCTAACCTCGAACGCCAAAAAAGAATTATAAAATTATAAAAGTTGGCTTTAGGTTCGTCTTTAGGTTTGCCTTCAGGTTCAAATTCGTTGAGGTTTGACTATCAGGTTCACCGACCCTGAACAAACTTGAAAAAAAAATTGGGTTCATCGAATTTCGAACCTCAAGATTCAAATTCGGCGAACCATATGACAGCTCATGAGTGCATTTGCAATTTCACCATTGTGGAACTTGCCACCAAAACCACATTGTTCACCAGTTAAGCATCGATTAGTTGGCGCATTACTCAAAGTGGCACCTTCTTTCTAAGCTTTCAATCATGGGATTTGTCTCATATATCTATACCCAACACAAACAATTTAATGCCAATTTTTTGGACTTCTACCTAGGTGACTTGTTTGACAATTTGTGAGCTATAATGTGGTAGGCAGTGCATCATCCCTTGGATTTCATCTCCTTGGGTTAATAACCTAATTCACTATAATTGTCTCATACATACCTTCATTTAGGTACACCCCTCGCACATTCCATAACCCTTAAAGCTCAATTGGAAGGTCATTTTAAGCCATTTCTATTTATTTGAAGACTTGATTGTGTCTCGTGAGTGCACTTACTATTTCACCATTGTGGAACTTGCCACCAAAACAACATCATTCACTAGTTGAGCATTTGTTAGATGGCACATTACTCAAAGTGAAACCTTCTTTCTGAGCTTTCAGGCGTGGGCTTTGTCCCATATATCTCTACCCAACACAAACACTTTAATGACCACTATTCCCCCATGCCATTCATCGTGAAGAGGCAACTTAATGCCCATTTTTCGTACTTCTCCCTAGGTGACTTGCTTGACGAATTGTGAGCCATAATGTGACAATTCATGCATCATCTCTTGGATTTCATCTCCCCGGGTTAACTCGCAATAATTGTCTAATACATACCTTCATTTAGGTACACCCCTAGCATATTCCATAACCCCTAAAACTCAATTGGCCATTTTAAGCCATTTCTATTTGTTTGAAGCCTTGATAGTGTCTCACGAGTGTGCTTACTATTTCACCATTATGGAACTTGCCACCAAAACCACATTGTTCACTCCTTGAGCACTTTTACCCTTGGAGATAGAGCTTTAGGAGCAATAATGGGGAAAAATTCTATAGGGCACAACCCCCAAATCCCCAACCTACATGATCCTCAGAAATGACATTGGGAAACATGTTCAACTTCCTCGTAAGTTAACTTATACCTGTCATCTTCTCCCAATTTAACCAAAATTAGACCTCCCGCCATAGAAAAAGTGGTTATCCATCACAACTCAAAGGGAGTAAGAAGCAAAACACACAATATAGGCACCAAGGCCATGGGAGTTGTTACTGCCTAAAAAATGCAAGTCCAATTTACATTTTCAAAGGCATTTTTTCAAAAGCATTGCACCAACATATATGAACTTTGGGGCATGGTATGAGTCACTTGAAAAGTGGCGAGGAAGATCCATGTGTTTACATTTTTTTCACATATTGAGGGTTATTCACATTTTTGGAGACATGTTTTGTTGTTGAGTTCACATATTTGGCAACAAGGATGCACATGTAGCAAAAATATTCACCTTTTGGTACACTTATCTACATATTTTCATGCATATTTCTCCATTGGAAGGGTGCCTTCGGGTTGTTTACATAGTTTTCAAGACAAAAGTTACATATTTGAAGGAATTTCTCACCACTTGGGCTCATCCCATATCACACGAGTTGTTTCTACATATGTTGAGGCACGACTCATCATCCTTGTGGGATTTGGGTATCATCTACAAGGGAACAAAGAGGCTTATAAAGAATGCCCCTCGTGAAGATTAACACCTCTCACCTAGAAACCCTCTCATGATGGTCGAAGAGTCTTCAAAGAAGGAATGCCCATCATTTAAGGGATATGGGGGTTTTCATGGCATAATCAAGGATCACATGTACAAAAGAAGAGGAATGCCCTAGTCAAGAAGATGTCACCTAGCTTTATATCACACATAGCATAAAAGAGGAGTACATTTGTGAGGAGCACTCTATTTAGAAACAACTAAAATAGCTCTTTTATGTCACTTTCCAAAAAAGGGCAAATATATTTCAATAAAGTGCCCAAATTGCCACCCGATCAATGCTAATGGATGTAGATTAGCTATAACATTTTCAAATTGTGGTCATAATAGAGATTCCAATAAATTTAGGGAGTTATAGTGATTTCGAATTTGTTCCCTGAAAACCCCAGCACCTCCTTTTCTTGAGCTCTATTGTTTTTATTGGGAGAAAGCTACTAGATGGTTATTCTTCGCATGAACCCATGCTAGGAAGGTGACACGTGTGGCAGCAAAGACTAAATAAAGCCCATTTTGTGGAAGCTTCTAGAGCTTCTCTATGTATTTTAACATTATTATTTCTAGAAGCTCCACAGAGCTAAAAATTACTCAAAAACATTTTACTGTAAAGTTTTCTATGAGAAGCTCTATAAAAGGAGGAGAGCTCTCATTTGCTAAGGTGTGATTAGATAAATGGGATTTCCTCTCTAAGCTTAGTTGAAGATCTCTTGGGAGGAAGGAGATAAGGGTCAAGTTCAATGTAAGGTTTCTCTATTTTTTCTATCTCTTCAATGGATGATTAAGGATTTGCCTAGATTGCTATTGTATTTTATTGTTGAAATAATCTTTGGAGAAAGGGATTATTGCTCCAATAAGAGGATGGATGATTGAGGTTTTGCCTAGATTGCTACTGTATTTTGTTGCTTAAACAATCTTTGGAGAAAGGGATTATTGCTCCAATAAGAGGATGTTCAAGATGAAATAAAACTCTCCCTTACTCTTGATGCAACCTGCAATAATTGAAGAGATTTGTTGCTAGAGTTTTCACATTATAGTTGTTCATTCATTTTTTTTAAGTTTGTTGTAACTCAGGAAGAAGATTAATTATCGTATGTTAAGGTTCCTTGATCTCATAGTGAAATCAGATTTAAATATATGATATGTTGTTGGTTGATTATTTAATTAGAAGGTTTTCTTTCACAATCTACTTCATGTAAGTTTTCATATGTGGTAATTTCTCTATTGTTCATAGTTGCACATTATTACTTGGCAGTGACTTCAAGGTTGTGATGGTGCATCTTGTGTCAAGGCCCTCATTATTTCTGCATGATCTGAAAATCTGATGTGGACTAACTGTAGTGCATCAATACATGTCTTAATTACTTCTCCACATACTCAAGCCTTCTTACTCTTTGATCTTGACTACGTCACTCAATGGATAAACACTAGTTTTGATAGTCCACCATCATTTTATCTCATAAATCTAAAAGTATCTTCATTCTACAAATCTGATTTTTCTATCAAGCTTTGCAAAGAGAGATTTGTAGTCTTTATGAGGGACCAAAGAAAATCCAACCAAAAATGAAGAGGACAATCACCAAGGTGACGATTGGTGGTGTCCTTAAGTTGCTCTAAGGTTTGTGCTTGGCGGTTGGACTTATCTTTTGTGCAGTTCTTGGAGGTAATTGGGGTAATGATAGTAATGTTGGAGGAACTTACAAAAAACACAGTAGAACCAAACATACACATGGGACTCATAATTGGATTTCTCACCCTTACACCATTTGCAAGCTCTCATGTCACCCCATCCATCTATATCTTAAGTCTTGACATCCTTGAACTAGTCCAAGCACTTTGTTTAGAGAGCACACAGCAATAAACATAGCAATGCTCCTTTTGCTACCTTGCAAGAACCCCTCCCTCACATGAACTTGATGGGACAACTGCTCTCTCCTCCCAATAAATATACTTTATTACTAGGCCAGATTCATCAAAAGCATGGGGCACCCACCTTATCCTTCCACTTCTAGTGACATGCCATTCACTAGACCTCTTCTTTCTAAAACAAATGGAAATAGATCCCCTCCTAATTCTCAAGCCATAAATTTTAATTGGGACAAATATATCCATGCTCATCTTCTCGCTTCTCCTCATCCCAAATATAGGTTGATCTATGGGGCACCATTAAGCCCTTCAATATTCAACAATATTTAAACTTTAGTGGATCAAGAGTCCTCCTCTTCTACTATGTCCTCTACTGCATAGAAACTTGGCTCTCCCACCCTCATTCCCCCACCCAAGGCTACTTGGAAGCAGGTGCAAAAGCGGGGAGCGGAAGCGGAAGCGGGAGTGAAGTAACAATTTTCAAAAGATTTCGGGTCGGGAGCGAATTTTATATAATATATATTTTATATATTTTTATGAATATATGTCAACAAAAGCGTGTAGAATGAGAATTATTTATCAAAAATAAAAATAAAAACATGAAAACACGAATTAAACCATATAGCATCAATCATCTAGTAGTTATAATCTTCATCAACCACAGGAGTTCTCATTTATATAGCATGTAAGGGTGCACATAACCAAAATAGCATCGAGTGCAATCCATCTTTGAATCGAAAATACATCAACAAACAGACTCTAGCTGGCCTCTAGCATCCAAAAAAATCATGCTACAACAAATACTTACATATCATCAAAATCATTGCTTAGCTTGAGATCTTTGCCATTAATATCACCCTCTAAGCATTAACATAAGATAGAAAAAACGTAGCATGTCAAGTCAAGATTTTGTTTGAGTTATGGGTACATTTTTAGTAGTGACATGATAGAGGAGTTCGACAACAAATATCACTAACATTAAGGTACATAAAGGGCTTGGTGTCCTTGATTAAATATGAGTTCCATACCCTAGTGCATTACAAAATCCAATGGAAACATTGCAATCCCCCTAATCCGAAAAAACTGATAACTTTGTTGGATTTTGAGTGAGATCTGAAATTCTACTTTCTCCATATGAAATCCAATGAAGTCAGAACAACTCTCAAACATCCCGACTCATTTCATGGTAATGTTAAAAATTTAAGTAAAAGGATGAAAATGAAAGACATTACCATGAATTGCATATCAATACTAGGGCCATAGGGTTGAATATTAGGCTGTCCCACTCAAAATTCTTGTTTCTTTGAAAAAAATTGAGTTTAGAACATCTTTGAGAATTTTTTTGGCAAAGACAAGCTAGGAAGCGGATAAAATTTTGCAAGAGCGCGCTCCCAAGGTCGCTCTTTGAGCGCTTCCATCAAGAGCGCACTTCAAGAGAGGGATCAAGGGAGGGAGGGCGCACTCCCCTACAGCACTTCCCCCAACGACTAGGTTACAAGCCTTTGATGATGGACTTTGTACCCCAACAATGATTGTGCCTAATCTCCCAATTGAGTTAGGCTATGTATATTGATCTATGCTCGATTGTGCTGAAGTGTAGTAACAATGTCTTTAAATACTACCCCTCTTGCAATACTAGCTCCTTGATCTACTTAATCCTCTAATTCTCCAAGAGACAACCTAACTACCTCATTTACTAATATCTGACTAATCTATTTTATTAGTCAATTATATTAACATGACTTTTACATTAAAAAATATACGCTAATGAAGCATATCTTTCAAAACTCCAACACCCCCTCTTAACACTACAATATGAAATGACAACAAAAACATAAAATGAAAAAATCTTCTCAAGTAACTCCACTCCTCCATGGCTCAAAATCATGTAGGAATTCCATCACACTATCTCATCACCCTCATAATGGTAGTATTCACAAAATCTCAAAGTCCCTGGCTCCTAGAATTGCCAAACCACCAAATTAGTGCAACTTTCTGAATTGTGAGTTCGCAAACTCCTTAAATTCCCAAACTCCCAAATCAGTGCAAGTCCAAAATCCCCAAATCACTTGGACAACTAAACCTTCTCTAATTCTCTTCTATCTTAGAAAATTCAATCACTTAGAACGAATATTCACAATTAGTTTGTCATTTCACCCATTGTGTGTGTTTCATTGGAGTTAGTTTTTTTTTAACTCTAATGAAGAGTAAAATTCTCCGAAAATCTATTTTATATCCAATTTCTTCTTTATGTGATACATATAATTTCTTAGTAGAGTTTATGTTTTTTCCCTCTTCTTTTGAGAATCTCTCTGTATCTAAAACAAGGTGAGAATTTATTTATTTTTAAATGTTCTTGCTCCCTACTCTTTTAAGAATAAAAACTACCTTTGGTTATATATACTTGAATCGAATCGTCGTCATTAAAGTGTTGAAAAATGTAATTCCACTTGTCTCAGTTGTGACTTTCTATGTAAAGAGTTTGTTCCTATTCTATAGGAGTGGTTTCCCTAGTTTGGTGTGTGGTTGAGATATTCTCTCCACCAACAGATTGTGTGTCCAAGGTAGTTTTCCTATCTTGAGACAACAATTCCTATATATATGTAAATCATATTTGTTTAATGTAGGGAAAATAGTTTGCACTATCGGTTTTTATCATGGTATCAGAGCCCTGAGGGCCTGGCCCCTCCTAAGCTTGGCCCGTCCTGGGCTGAGGGAAATAAGAGAGAAGTATATTTATATTTTGTTTTAGTTTTTAGTTGTCCATCGAGCCGAGCTATAAGAGTCGAGGGAGTGATGTTGTCTGATAGAAAAGATCTTGCCTGAATACTCCTGCTATGTGTGCATCTGTTAAAAAAAAAAATCTTGGTATTTGTCACCGAGATTTGAAACTCAAAAATATTGTTTCTCCTTCAGCGTTTTGAATGTTGTGACGACTGCTACTATTCACGCCTTCCTTGAAATTTTGTGGTTTGTGACAACGAGGTCGAGGGCTTGTCCTGTAACCGTATATTGAATTAGTACACTGGCAGGTTGTGCGATAAGGTTCGTAGCCTCACAGTGCTACAGGTGATCGTAGCGTTGGCCTATGGGCAAGAGTTGTAAGAGCTTTCTAAGAGGTGAGAAGTTGTGTGATGAGAAGTCAATTTTTTTTGGGGTTGGGTGAAGACTGTAAAGTGTGGGAGTGCGCGGAGCCAGCGTTTTGTGGAGACAGGTTGATTATTAGAGTCGATCTAGTGCTCATGTGGGCCAATTCAGATGTTGTTTCTCATAGCAGCGACAACCCTCTGCCTCTACCCCTGCCCCACACGAGGGTCAGGGACGACAAAGAATCCAACGATGTGATGGTTGCTCCAACAGGGGTACAAGTAACAGTGGAACCACAGACCTTGAAGTTTAACAAGAGAAACAAGAAGTTGAACTTCAAGCTGAGTGTCAGCATCCAGCCCGTGAAATTTCACCCGGGAACCAATTTCGATAGCGTCTTTGGGTCGTTGCCTTGGAGCGATGGCAGGTACGTTGTATGGAGCCCAATTGCAGTAATCCGACAAAAATCTTAGTTGATTTTTACGCATGTGAAGGTGAAGGAGAGGCTCGATTCAGATGGTCGCTTCTCTAATGAATGGACCGATGGGCTTCTTGGTATCGATCGCGCAAACGTGGAGGTGCTGAAGGCTTTTCGCAGACCATGTATTCGGTTTTTCGCAAAAGGAATGTAGGAAGGTTTTTCGCAAATTTTCACTAACCCTGGATCTGTTGCTCGTGGATTGTAGCAGCAGCACGGAGGTGGCGTTGGTAATTAGCGGATTAAGGTGGAGCTGTGGCGTTTTGGATCTGTGACTGAGATCCAGCAGATCCTCAATTGACAAAGCAGCGTGGATTTGGTCCAAATTGTTGACCAAATTTGAGACTGAGTGCAGTAGAAGTGCAGTGGTGTTGCGTCGTAGAAGAGACAACCATCCTACTTTATGGATTGATCTTTCGTCATTTGGAGGACCCGAGCTGTTGGCGACACCAACGGAGATATGTTGGTGTTGTTTGGAGAGCCTGCCTGTCGATTTGTCATAAGAGCCTTAGAACCAAGTTTGGAGAGCCGATTGAGAATGCCATTGTTAAAATTTCATTTTATTTTTAGAAAGTGTTATGTCGGTGATGTAATTATGGTTTAAAGAATATAGTGGCATTTAGTTTGGCCGACTATTGTTACACATTTGTGTCTATGTTGGAATTGGTCATTCCAACAATAAACAAATTTATTTGCAGGAATGCTTAACAACCAAATATAATGAAGACATGACAGTGAAGATGGTATTAGAGGAGTTGCATCAGAGACTGGAAGATGATGGACAATTCAAATTGTGTGAATTAGTGTGAGTTTGTGGAACAGACTCATGGTTTAGTATGAGTCACATATTGTAATTAGAACAAATCTACATGTCATATACTCTTTTGTAATGGTTAGTTGTGGTCTTGAAATGTTTTATGTACCTGTTGTAACTTGTAAGACCCAGAGAGGCATGCATACCCTGTGTTATGTGTTCCCTCTGTAAGAGAGTTTTAACACCCTGGAAGAGTGTGTCGTGCGGGATGGATACACCTGGGTGGGCCATATTGGTTTTAGACTCCATGAGGTGAAATTTTATAGCTAGGGGGAGTTCAACGAGAGGTTGGATGAACCATGTATGTGAAGGACTTCCTAGTAGATGGCGGTTGCAACGGTTGGGAAACCATGCATTCCGGTAGATGGTTGTTCCTTTATATGGACATCGACAATTGCATGAACAAGGTACAAGGTGTAATTACGAGACTGGACCAAATGTAGATCTTGTAGATTAATATTGAGACAAGTAGTCATTAAGGGGGAGTGTTGGAAAATGTAATTCCACTTGTCTTAGTTGTGACTTTCTATGTAAAGAGTTTGTTCCTATTCTATAGGAGTGGTTTCCCTAGTTTGGTGTGTGGTTGAGATATTCTCTCAACCAACAGATTGTGTGTCCAAGGTAATTTTCCTATCTTGAACAACACTTCCTATATATATGTAATATCATATTTGATTAATGTAGGGAAAATAGTTTGCACCCTTGCTATTGAGAGGCCATGGGTTCAATTCTCTCGACACTCAGAGTTAGGATCCGTGGTTGAGCCGAGAAGTGATCCCTTCGGGTGGATCTGCCTAGTACAAAGATTCGATGGTCATAGCAGTCACCAATCTCAGGGGTCCATGAACCACATATATATACTTCAATAGTTACAAAGAAAACTTAAGAATGTCTTTCTACTACAGGTCTCTCTCACTACTCTTCTTTGAAGTTTGTTCCTTTTGCAATTCATGGTTTTGAGTCATGGAGTCTTTGTAATGATTCCTAGCCCAAAAATTTCACTTTCATATCCAAGTTCATCACAATCTTGAACAATTAGTGTTTCAATCACTTCAAAGTCAAATTTACTCGAATTCCAAATCTTTCCATTTTGACACCATGCTAAACTTTTTAGCAAAAAAGAAAGATCCATACATGATTAGAAATGGACCTATGTAAAAGATATGCTTTTATAATAATAAAGTCACTTGATACAATGGAGTTAAACCCATTTTATTAGTCACTTATATTAACATGAATTTTATATTAGATTGTATATACTATTGGAGTGTTATATTTCAACACTCCAACAATGAAAAACTCAGATTTATGTGTTTTAATATGGGGGAAAGGCAATTTTATAAACAAAATATAGGGTTTCAGAGATCCACACTTTGCCAATTATTTTAATTTTTTGTGTATTTAAAAAATGGTTTCTTTTTGGAGAATCCGCAAGCTTGATGTTTCCAGCAAGCCAGAAATAGAACTTGAGCAGATCCTCCTGCACTTCCAAACCTTTTCCCAAGCAGATATCAATCCAGATCCACAAATCATGGATCCTCCATTGGTGAATTCAGTAACTATGTTTGCCAATATGTTTTTTAATACATCTTTAACCAATAGAAAGCCCACAATAATTATGTACTCATACATACAGTCAGGCTGTATATTTTTTGCCCTATGTATTTATATTGGTCATGCTAACAGAGGCATCAGCAATTGAAAACTATAACTAACTCTGATATGTGTGAGTAGAGCGAATGCGAGAATGTTTCAATAGCTGATATAATGGATGACCCTCACCATGCGATATGTAGATACATTTAAAAAGGTAGGATAGTCTGACAACTTGTGATTGAAATTGCTAACTACCTTGACTCTTGGATCTGTAACAAGAACTTACATTCCTTCTAAAGTTTGTACCAACTTGGATAAAAGATATCAGCCACAACTACTACTTGAACTTGCTAACTGCAACAACTTTGGTAGATAATTACTCCATTATAACATGTTTTCTAGCTCATTCAGTCTTTCAGATGTTTGTCAATTATACATGACACAACTTCTAAAAGTATTTACCAAGGATTATGTCTAATTTCTTTTCCATTAAATAGTAGTATCTAATCTCCATAAGACTGAGCAAAAAATACTGAATAACTTACCAGAATCAGAATTATAGGATCTACAACATTCAACAACCGTCATCAAGATTATTTTCTCCATATCAACTAATAACAAAGTGCTACCTAAATACATAACCAGAATTAAAGCATCCAGTATATTAACTGACCATCATCAGGATATTTGGTCTTCTCAAATGCATTGTTTCGTGGTTCCCTTGCATCCCATGAGTCCCCAATGCTGGAGAACCTGCCAGCAGATGTTGATGGGAATGAAGATGGATCTTTATCCTTGCTACTGCTCCCTTTGGAAGCTGATAGAGAGGATTTCTCAAGGTGCTTGTCCAGTGCATCATTGATCCGCTTCCTATCAAAGGAATCACGCAAAGTTCCCAGCTCAGATTTTGAAACACCTGTTCTGCCGTCAGTCCCTTTACTACGGTCCCTGTACATGACCTCCTGATTTATGTTGCAGAGCAGCTGTGTTCCGTTGAACTTATTACGTGTTATTAAGAGCTTCCTTAAAGATGAAAAGCATGTGTACTTGGTATCATGCCTGTCACTTCAACCAACGTAATGTCCTATTCTTAAATGAGATTAACTGGCTAGGGCAAGACTGATTATATTGTGATTATGCCCCAGAATTATACTGCTTTGTTCAAGTGCCCTTACCAAAATAACTGAATTGTTACATAAACCTGCAAATCAGCCCCAGGAAAAATAAGCAAAACCATTTCAACAATTTATTCTTAAAATGAAAATACAAAAACAGTAAAGTGAGGTTCCACATGTTTATTTAAAACAACCTAAATATGCACATCACATATAGACTGCAACTGCACAGATCTAATAAGCTTAAATTCAGGTTTAACGCCCTGACTGTCAAACTGCAGCAAATAGCATGTTATGCATCACATGTGATAATTGGGGTAAAGTTGATTATATCCTCAACTACCTACTTTATAGAACCGAGCCCAGTTTACAATCCATCTATCTTCTGAAATTAAATAAGCCTAGAACTAAACAAACTTCATCTAAAGCATGCAAGGTCCATGGAAAATATAATGCAAAGAATTGTAACCCCACAAAGGAATTCAAAGTTTCAAACCCAACAAGTGATGCTAATGAAAGATATCGAAGGATATGAGATAGAGTGAGGAAATAAAGTGTAACTTGAAGATACCTAATACATGGAAGTCCAGAATTAAAGATTGTGAACTTGTACATACAAGATTATACTCATGCAATTCGTTATTCTATATAAAACTTTGGTACAAGATGCAATTTAGCTCACCTGCTACATCCTTATGTAATATAAGCTACCTGAGCTTCAGACAAACCACGGGGAAGAAATGGCATCCTCTAACCACAAGACAGAACACAGAAAAAAAAACTGAAGCAAAGTCCTCTTGTTACTGAAAACAATCTAACAGTAGTTCCTGTTGAAAATCTAGGGCAGCTAGATTAGGTGATTTCTCTTACTTTGATAACTGCTTGTTAAGTCCTTTTAATTATCTTGATTAGATTCTTCTTTGCCTTGATTATTAATTTATTATTATGTTATTTTCATCAAACAGCCACCAAACCATAAAGAACAAAGAGACAATAGGACACAAGATGTAGTCAATCAGCCAGGGCCAACACCTCTCCACTTGAGAGGAAAACCCACAAGAATTCTTCTTCTTATAGAATCTTCAATTGATGAATTCCAAGACCTATGACCCTTGACCAAGACCCTCCAAGACCAAGTCCTTTGAGGAGTTTTCCTTCTCAGCAACCCCTGCAATTTCAACCTCCAGCAAATTCTTTTGCAACTTCGACCTGTCCTGCAAATTCTTCTACAACTTCAACCTGTCCGGCAGATTCTTCTGCAACTTCGACTTGCCCAGTAAAATCTTCTACAAAAACCCTAGCCTTTTCACATATGGAAAACAATGATAGATTCTTCCTCCTTTCCTCTTCGCTTGAGTTGATTCTCCCTCCTAGAAAACTCAACTTGCAAAGTGTCCTTGATGATGCCCTAACTCGACTTCTGCAACTCGTCTTCTTCTACTGCAATATGTGCCCTAATCCTTTCGCACATGTGGAGAGAAGTAGCCCAAAACAAATCAAAAAATGTCATCCCTTTCTTCAATCTTCATGCTTCTTTTCTTCGCAGCTCTCTCTCTCTTGTGATCAAACTTGAGTGAGTGAAGTGAGTCCCCAAAGTGAGGTTAAAGTTTCTCTTATATATAGGCAGCTTTCTGCTATGTCGAATTGCACCTTTTAGGCCGACTTGTCCACTTAAGTAGGCCGACCTGACCTTTGCAACATAACGAGGTCTTGGAGGGTCTTTTGGCTCAAATATTTTTTTCTTTACAATATGTAACGTGTCCAAATAGGTCTTCAATACATGACAATGACTCTCTTGACTTGTAGACTCAATGACAAGCCCTAGAAGCTCTCAATGGGAGCTTGACAAATAAAATAAATTTCCTTTGAACATGGAATCCATGCCTCAAGAATATCAATAAAAAAATTATTTTTCTCTTTACATTAAATACATAAAATCATGATTACATATGTCATTATGAAGCGAACCTAGTTACATATTTTAACAGTCCCTCTTAACTAGAGAGGTATTCATAATCCATACAAGGTACTTGAAAAATCTCAACCTAAAGAATTCTCATAAGAAGAGTCGGATTGGTAAGCCATCTATTTGCATTATATCAACCAGCATTGTCACACAGCAAGGCCTTGACTAACAGCTCTATCTCTCCACAAGATCAAAGCACAACACTGGCAAGACCAATGACTGACAGACACCATCATCATTGTCTCTCAAGGCACATACCCCACATGGCTGTTCACAGAGTATGTCCTTCTAGGACAATTATTATCTTATATTTAACTAACAACTCTATCTCTCCACAAGATCAAAGCACAACGCTAGTGAGACCAATGACTAACAGACACCATCATCATTGTCTCTCAAGCAGTGAAACAGGAATCGGCGAGTTTTCCGATTAATCGCGATTCCCAATCGGATCGGCCACCAAACGATCAGTTCTGAATCTTCCCGAGTCAAATCGCGTTGACCGAGTTTGACTCGTGGTCAACGCGATTTTGACTCGCGTGCACGTCGATTATTCCGACTCAGCTATTTTTTGCGAGTCCCGCCAAAATTTTTGGGTTTATCGGGTTCTAGGTTCTGTTTGTCGCTTTTAGGGTTTCCCGCGTCCACGTTCAGCTTCCAGACCCCCCACAGTAGACACTGCCGCAGAGCCTCGTCGCTGCATTCCCGCATACCTGTGTGAGCCTTCAGGCAACCCAGTGTGCAGCCGCCAGCGTGTGATGATACAGCAGACTCGGCCGACAGGGTTAGCGTGCTGAGTCTAGACTCTATAGTTTATGCTATGGTTTACTTTGGTTACTTAGTCGCTAGTTTGCAAAGCAGTTGATTGAAGATTTCCAGGAAAGCGTCTCACTGAAGAGAGAGACTCGTTGCCAGTCACCCATTATACATTCTGTCATTTAAAGGTATCACAAAACTGATCGTCCCATTATCATACTTGGTGACTCGTATTTTAGTTTTATAAAGGGCGCGTGCCAGCTTATTAAAATTAAAATTGATGTCTCACGCCAAGATATTAAGTATACTTGTCGTCGTTTACCAAGTCCAGGGACATGTCGGCTAAGGGACGCATACTCGTGCACAAAATCTTTCGCACGTCAAGCTAGGGAATGCATACTCGTGCACTTTTAATAGTCAGTGATTTAGTTGGTCTAATCTCCAAGTCTTACTTTTGAATTCTAGATATCCACTTCTCACAAGTTCCTAAACAGTCACTCTGGAGTCTGAGTTAAGAATCATTAGTATTCTTACTAATGAACACAAGCAGGTTAGGATGTGGTCATTACCATTATATAAGTCTTCACCTCACTTTTCTCATGCTTTTTCTAGATGTATGGTGACACTGATGAAGACAATTTGGAGTTTCAAACAAATTTGTAGTTTATATATGGAAAACACCTTTCTTTTTGTAAGACGATGGTAACTGTTAGGAAATTTGAGGCAAATTAATCAGGAAACTGACAAACTACTAATTTTCAAAAATAATTTTCCTTGTAGTTGTATTATATGTAGAAATTTTTTTAAGGTCCTTGTAGCCCCCACTCCAATTTTAGCTTGTTTTGCACATCATTGTTTAATGCCCACAACCCATTTCACATGGCTGATATATAAACATGAAATACATTCAGATAAAAATTCTACTAGGCTACCACTA